>CAMPQE020000073.1:0-88678 GCA_946902985.2 Meconema thalassinum
TAACACTTGGATGTTTAGATCCATTTGAAGTCAGTTTTCATATTTTGTAACTATTTAACCACTTCGATCGGTCAGTACATTGAAGAATAGTCTATAACGGTGGCGTTCATTAGTCTACGCAAGGGAAACTGCAGGTTGTCTAGCGCATGGCAGATGGTGATTTTAATAAACCATGCCCAGGGAACGATCTTCAGAACAGCCGTTAACTGCTTAGACTGTCAACGTTTTTCTTGTACTGATGAGATTACAGTGAGTTATGTTACAACTGACACATTTAAGAAGAGATCGCTTAGATCTGACCCTTTTCAAACAAACTGTTATGGCTTTGATAGAAGCCCACATTAATATGGAACCACAGTTTATTAAAACGTCGAAAGATACCACCACTATGTCTGACTAGACGATTTGAGGGTCTACAATGGCGGTCGATACAAGGATTATACGTGCTTATCCGATAGGGCATATCTACGGATAAATCTGGTATAGACCAGGTTTACTACACTTCAAGAACATCAAGAAATGTAAGCCACATTTGAATTATATTATGCTTAGCTAATTGGAACAAACTATTTTTTCTGCAGATGACCAACACATTTTTTTCGTCATATTTAAAGCTTGTAATGATTTACGCAAGACTTGTTAGATTTATTCTGAGCATTTTCAGCACTCAGAACAGTTTAGGATCGATGACCGAGCATTTTGAGCATTTATTTGAATTTTTCATATTTTTGGGAAATCACGGTAATCAGCCGATGTAACTGTAAAAGTTAAATTTATTTTTGTTGAGGAATGGATATTTTTTCCATATTCGAAGGTTCGAACATGTGGATTCTCACATAATGAGATGATAATTAAACATATTTGAAATAATAATAATAATAATAATAATCCACTAATAATAATAATAATAATTTTCATAATTTTTCTAAATAATTCTTGGATATTATATTTTATAATAATCATATGTATTGAGAGAAAGAGCCTATGTTGTAGTTGAAACATTTCTAGTATGGAACAGGAGATTTTACGAAGGAGAGTGGTTAGCGCAAGCCCGCATTCAACCTACATTTCAGTTCTGGTTGAACAGTTGATATTTGCTATGAGCAAAGTATATGTTTCATATAACACGGAGAGGCATGAAACGGGAAGCAATTGATATTTGTATCAAATAGGATATTTTTGTATTTATATAAAATCATGACGTAAATACACTTCGAAAGTGAAATAAGCTTTTCATGAGTATGGTAAATTCACGGGTTGAACTGAAAGGTAAAATAAAATAAACTTGTAAGTTTATTAATCTTCCAGTATTGATAACAAGCAGAGGCTTGATTTATTGTATAAATTTTGGGAAGATAACTTATGTGTGTGGAGTAGTTGAAATGCCATTCCCAGGTGCGCAGGTTTAAGTCGCAGGAATGAAGGTTTTTTCGAGCATCAATCAAATAGCAGGTTCGATGGCTCAGGTTTATAGTAGGAGTATTGGAGCCACACATTTCGTCGTATGAATAACCCGAAGGTTATTTCTTTGAAACCATCAGTTCTTATTTCAACCTTGTTTACGAATTCCATTTAGACTTTGATTTTGCTAGAACCCGGATTTGTCATGATAGTAGTTTATTCTTCTTCAGAGGAAGACCTTTGCCGTTGTTGTTGTAATATTGTGTTCTGACACAAATAGTAGAATGGGCCACTGCCAATTTAAAATAATTCTTTAACCACGAATAATTTGAAGGATATTTTCAAATCCTAGTGCCATGAACTAAATGAATTCATTATAAGACTACAATTCTAATTTTCGCATTCTGTCGAAGAATTGCAAGTTGTGAAAGTTGCTAGAAATGGCCATAAATATAAATATTTTTATAATATTGTTCCCAAGTGGAAAATCTAATAGTTGAATGGTTCAACCATTTATTGATCAAGTTAATGATTCAGAAATCATATATTTTGTTTGGAACTTGAAGTTCATAATCGAGTCACTTCTCGAATGTTTAATGTCAGAAGAACAATTAATTGTTGTTGTGCTTCGCACAGTTCTTCGATGCTATGCTCAATGGTCAAATACTTTTCAGATGTTGTTAATATGTGTTAATAATTTGTGTTGCTTCTATGATGATAATATTTTCGACGAGATATTTTTTGAAACTGGAAAACAAGTGAAAGTTTAAGAAATTCTATAAACATTTATTCTACGAGTGCTAATATCATGTAAATAGTCAAACAGTGATCTACGTTATTTCCAGTATGGACAATTCATTTTGCACTGGAGTTAAAGTTTAATAATTTTGGAACACAGTCCACAGGACTAACAATCGGACTTGTGTTTCCAAAAAGATTGTCAAATGTGTTTGGAAGATTTCTGTATATTGTGTGTAAATAAGAGTGTGGATCGCCACACGTGGATGATGCTGCTTTGAGCATTATTCTTGCAGTCAGATTTTAACTTTAAATAAACTGAGATAATTTTACCAGATGTGTCTTACCCCATTAAATCTCCTTCTATCCTTATTGTTGCATTGAGCCAAAAATCAGCAAAGCATTTTTATAAATTTGATGTCGTTTTTGCGATTTGCTTTAACCCATCTGGCGCTCCGGGATATTTTGATTCTCGTGCTGACTGATTATTGGTAAAATGCATATGTGGTCGTGCGGACTCCGGTCTAAACGGGCACATAAAATAAGATAGAGAGAGAAATGGCTTCGAACGTGGGTCCCGATTTAGACATGGTCAATCGCATGCCGAGTTGAAATTGTGATAATTTTTATAGAAATATTTTGGGAGTTGAGAGATGTCTGGTTTGGATGAATAAATTAGTAGGAAACCCAATTAGTGGGAACATTAAAAATTTAACTTGGTTAATAATTAGAATGGGTTTGATTATTTTTGATAATGGCTTAACCATTAGGGCGTCAAGTAAATTCAGTAGTAAACGTTCGATGACTGGAGATACACATTATTAGAATCCAGGTGGAGGATATTTGAGAACTTGCATATTTTTCTTGTGATATTATGGTAAATGTAATTCGTAAAAGTAGAGAATTTTGTTTTTCCATCACGTCGATATTAGGACAAATCTCATTTTATTATAGTGTTCCAATTAGCTATTCATATTTCTTGTTCTAGTTATAAGCTTGTGTTTGCCACTGTTGTATACCCCTAAGTTTTGAATAATAATTGAAATTATGGAAGAAATGATGAGAATGATGAGGAGTTTGGAGGAGAGTTCGAAACAGGCTGGACTGCGTGTAGCAGCCATTATGAAAGAAAATACTGAGGCTTTAGAAAAGAAACTTAAAGAAAATTCTGATAATTTGAAAGAAAGTTTAGATGATAAACTTAAAGAAAATTCTGATTCTTTAGAAAATAAACTTAAAGAAAATTTGAATGATAAACTTAAAGAAAATTCTGAGTCTTTAGAAAATAAACTTAAAGAAAGTTTGGAGGATAAACTTAAAGAAAATTCTGATTCTTTGGAAAGTAAACTTAAAGAAAATTCTGATTCTTTGGAAAGTAAACTTAAAGAAAATTCTGATTCTTTGGAAAATAAACTTAAAGAAAATTCTGATTCTTTATAAAGCAGGTTAAAAGGTAACTTGAAGGAAAATTTAAACAGTAAATTTAATTCAATGGAAAGTAAATTTAAAGAGAATTCTGAAATTTTGAAAATGACACTTGAAAGTAAAATGAATAAATTATGCGATAAAACACATGAGCTCCAAACTTCATTAGCTACTAACGCAAGTTTAATGGACGATAAATTTCGCGATGCCGATCTTAGATCCCAAAGCTTAGCTGATAGGATAGAACATGGTCTGAGGAAAGTTGGTGAAGACATGGTCAACCTGGAAGTCAGAGTGAAGAAGGAGAGTAACGAGATGGGAATTCTGGTTGTTCAGCGTTTAACGGAACAATTCAAGGAACTTGTCATGGGAGAAATAAGAGAAGGTGTGATTAGTGAATTGCAAACTGAGATTAAAACCACAGTTGTCAATGAAATTAAAGACACACTCAAGCTGGAGAATCAAGAGGGAATCAAGGAGATTAGGGAATCTTTGTCATCCCACATTGAAGTAATTGCCAAGGATATCCAAGCAACTCAAAAGGACATATCAGATATGACAGGGTCATTGAAAAGTCATGAGGCTGTTATGAACCAGATATCCATTGATGTTAAAGACAATTGTAAAGAGACTGAAGCAATCAAGAAGATGGCAGAAGAAAACCAGAAGGAACTTGAGGCTATGAAAACTCAAATAAAGGATGAGAAACAGTCTGATCATCTTTTGAAAATGCCGAATGTAAGGGGAAAGGAACAGATACAGATAAATCTAGGAGGAGCTAGAGAGACTGAAAGACAGGATGAGGTTAGGGCAGTGTTTCAATCCAACCCCATAACTGTATTTAAGAATATAGAAGACAAGCCTTCTAAATTTTCAGGGCGAGATTCTGTAACACCCGTGGAATTTTTGAGAGAAGCAGGTGATTATCTGAAAGATTCTAAGATCCCTAAAGAAAGACAGATCAGGGTAATAGGGAAGTTCTTGGAAGGTCCTGCACTTTTGTGGTTTAGAGCATTTAGATCCACTCTAAATACGTTTGAGGAGTTTTCTCGTGGGTTATTGAAGAAGTTTTGGTCCCCGGAAACCCAACAGCAAGTTAGAGCAGAGTTGTATTCGAAGAGATTCTCGACGTCACAACCTACTCGATACTCTACATACTTTTCTGGACAGCTGTCTAAACTCCAACATTTAGATCCGCCAATGCCAGATAACGAGTTGATTACTGCATTGATACGTCAATTTCCAGCAGACGTCCAGAGGACTTTGATCGCTGCTGATATCTACAATATGGAACAGTTTGATGAAGTATTGCAAAAGCTGGATCATACAAACGCTCAATTCTTTCATCAGAAGGGAGTAAAGAATAACAACGCTGTGTATGCTGTTATGGCTGACAGTTATTCTCAGACACCTCGAGAGATTCGAGAGGAGCGAGAAGAGAAATCGCCGAGGGAAGATTCCAATACGAGAGGATGGAACCAATACCGTAACAGATACAGTTACAAACCATATGCAAGACCGGATGGTGGTAATCGATACAACACTCGATGGAGAAGACCACGTGATACTCAAGGAAGGTACCAGGAAAGAAGATCCTATGGTAGAAACTATAATAACAGAGGGAATGTAGATACTCGTCGGTCCAATGAAGAGTTTAACAAGGAGACGAGGAAAAATTTGGAAGCAAGACACCAAGATAACTTGCAATGTGTGGAGCAGAGGCCCAATGATCCAGGTACATCGGGAACACAACAATCCCGGGGGAATGGTAAAATTAAGGATTTTGAATATTGTGGAAGTAAACAATAATGGAAGCTATGAAGTAGCCAATACACGAACTGGTAACATCGTGGGAACTTATAATGCATCGAATTTGAAGATCTATTATTCAAGAACCAGATGATTTAATGTGTAGATAGAAAAAATAAAAATTTTTCAATTTTTATTTTTTGCTAGGTGTGGGGTGGATGTGCCCAACTCTAGGAATGCGTATTCCAAGTTTCAGACACCTAGATATCAAGGGAAAGGCTGTAGCAGCTTTTGAAAGTTCAGATATTTGAATATCGCGCTACATTGCTTCTCGAAGCCTCTCGAAGAAAATTACCGATAGTTGGATGGTAAATGCCGTAGCGAGTCATAGCAGAGGTGGAGACTATTTATTGATTAAATAGTTAACTATGGAGCAGAGACTTGAGACTGGGATCAGATTACTGGCACGGCCAAATGAAAGAGAATGCAATTAATATCAAGTAAATCGGACCAGGGATTCAAGAGATATGAGGATTTCTAGATATCAGGCGATGACGCGTGACCCTGACCGTTTTTGTATAAAAGCAAGCTGGAGCAGGGATAGTTAGCTCAATTCATCACAAGCACTTGGCGAACAAGTTGCGTCTACGCTGAGCCAAGGCACATGGTTGCCGCCTCTACGAAGAAGTACTTTTCAAATCGTGATAGTCACGAGAAGTGCTGCGCAAACGAGTTGGAACTTAGTAAGTTTCTGGTGAGGAGAATCACTGAGGTGATTGTTTTTCTACAGACATTGGTGGAAATATTTATATTTCCTAAAGGACATATGCTAGACTTGGTCTAGAAAATAGTATTTGTCACAGTCCAATAGTAAATTAACACTTGGATGTTTAGATCCATTTGAAGTCAGTTTTCATATTTTGTAACTATTTAACCACTTCGATCGGTCAGTACATTGAAGAATAGTCTATAACGGTGGCGTTCATTAGTCTACGCAAGGGAAACTGCAGGTTGTCTAGCGCATGGCAGATGGTGATTTTAATAAACCATGCCCAGGGAACGATCTTCAGAACAGCCGTTAACTGCTTAGACTGTCAACGTTTTTCTTGTACTGATGAGATTACAGTGAGTTATGTTACAACTGACACATTTAAGAAGAGATCGCTTAGATCTGACCCTTTTCAAACAAACTGTTATGGCTTTGATAGAAGCCCACATTAATATGGAACCACAGTTTATTAAAACGTCGAAAGATACCACCACTATGTCTGACTAGACGATTTGAGGGTCTACAATGGCGGTCGATACAAGGATTATACGTGCTTATCCGATAGGGCATATCTACGGATAAATCTGGTATAGACCAGGTTTACTACACTTCAAGAACATCAAGAAATGTAAGCCACATTTGAATTATATTATGCTTAGCTAATTGGAACAAACTATTTTTTCTGCAGATGACCAACACATTTTTTTCGTCATATTTAAAGCTTGTAATGATTTACGCAAGACTTGTTAGATTTATTCTGAGCATTTTCAGCACTCAGAACAGTTTAGGATCGATGACCGAGCATTTTGAGCATTTATTTGAATTTTTCATATTTTTGGGAAATCACGGTAATCAGCCGATGTAACTGTAAAAGTTAAATTTATTTTTGTTGAGGAATGGATATTTTTTCCATATTCGAAGGTTCGAACATGTGGATTCTCACATAATGAGATGATAATTAAACATATTTGAAATAATAATAATAATAATAATAATCCACTAATAATAATAATAATAATTTTCATAATTTTTCTAAATAATTCTTGGATATTATATTTTATAATAATCATATGTATTGAGAGAAAGAGCCTATGTTGTAGTTGAAACATTTCTAGTATGGAACAGGAGATTTTACGAAGGAGAGTGGTTAGCGCAAGCCCGCATTCAACCTACATTTCAGTTCTGGTTGAACAGTTGATATTTGCTATGAGCAAAGTATATGTTTCATATAACACGGAGAGGCATGAAACGGGAAGCAATTGATATTTGTATCAAATAGGATATTTTTGTATTTATATAAAATCATGACGTAAATACACTTCGAAAGTGAAATAAGCTTTTCATGAGTATGGTAAATTCACGGGTTGAACTGAAAGGTAAAATAAAATAAACTTGTAAGTTTATTAATCTTCCAGTATTGATAACAAGCAGAGGCTTGATTTATTGTATAAATTTTGGGAAGATAACTTATGTGTGTGGAGTAGTTGAAATGCCATTCCCAGGTGCGCAGGTTTAAGTCGCAGGAATGAAGGTTTTTTCGAGCATCAATCAAATAGCAGGTTCGATGGCTCAGGTTTATAGTAGGAGTATTGGAGCCACACATTTCGTCGTATGAATAACCCGAAGGTTATTTCTTTGAAACCATCAGTTCTTATTTCAACCTTGTTTACGAATTCCATTTAGACTTTGATTTTGCTAGAACCCGGATTTGTCATGATAGTAGTTTATTCTTCTTCAGAGGAAGACCTTTGCCGTTGTTGTTGTAATATTGTGTTCTGACACAAATAGTAGAATGGGCCACTGCCAATTTAAAATAATTCTTTAACCACGAATAATTTGAAGGATATTTTCAAATCCTAGTGCCATGAACTAAATGAATTCATTATAAGACTACAATTCTAATTTTCGCATTCTGTCGAAGAATTGCAAGTTGTGAAAGTTGCTAGAAATGGCCATAAATATAAATATTTTTATAATATTGTTCCCAAGTGGAAAATCTAATAGTTGAATGGTTCAACCATTTATTGATCAAGTTAATGATTCAGAAATCATATATTTTGTTTGGAACTTGAAGTTCATAATCGAGTCACTTCTCGAATGTTTAATGTCAGAAGAACAATTAATTGTTGTTGTGCTTCGCACAGTTCTTCGATGCTATGCTCAATGGTCAAATACTTTTCAGATGTTGTTAATATGTGTTAATAATTTGTGTTGCTTCTATGATGATAATATTTTCGACGAGATATTTTTTGAAACTGGAAAACAAGTGAAAGTTTAAGAAATTCTATAAACATTTATTCTACGAGTGCTAATATCATGTAAATAGTCAAACAGTGATCTACGTTATTTCCAGTATGGACAATTCATTTTGCACTGGAGTTAAAGTTTAATAATTTTGGAACACAGTCCACAGGACTAACAATCGGACTTGTGTTTCCAAAAAGATTGTCAAATGTGTTTGGAAGATTTCTGTATATTGTGTGTAAATAAGAGTGTGGATCGCCACACGTGGATGATGCTGCTTTGAGCATTATTCTTGCAGTCAGATTTTAACTTTAAATAAACTGAGATAATTTTACCAGATGTGTCTTACCCCATTAAATCTCCTTCTATCCTTATTGTTGCATTGAGCCAAAAATCAGCAAAGCATTTTTATAAATTTGATGTCGTTTTTGCGATTTGCTTTAACCCATCTGGCGCTCCGGGATATTTTGATTCTCGTGCTGACTGATTATTGGTAAAATGCATATGTGGTCGTGCGGACTCCGGTCTAAACGGGCACATAAAATAAGATAGAGAGAGAAATGGCTTCGAACGTGGGTCCCGATTTAGACATGGTCAATCGCATGCCGAGTTGAAATTGTGATAATTTTTATAGAAATATTTTGGGAGTTGAGAGATGTCTGGTTTGGATGAATAAATTAGTAGGAAACCCAATTAGTGGGAACATTAAAAATTTAACTTGGTTAATAATTAGAATGGGTTTGATTATTTTTGATAATGGCTTAACCATTAGGGCGTCAAGTAAATTCAGTAGTAAACGTTCGATGACTGGAGATACACATTATTAGAATCCAGGTGGAGGATATTTGAGAACTTGCATATTTTTCTTGTGATATTATGGTAAATGTAATTCGTAAAAGTAGAGAATTTTGTTTTTCCATCACGTCGATATTAGGACAAATCTCATTTTATTATAGTGTTCCAATTAGCTATTCATATTTCTTGTTCTAGTTATAAGCTTGTGTTTGCCACTGTTGTATACCCCTAAGTTTTGAATAATAATTGAAATTATGGAAGAAATGATGAGAATGATGAGGAGTTTGGAGGAGAGTTCGAAACAGGCTGGACTGCGTGTAGCAGCCATTATGAAAGAAAATACTGAGGCTTTAGAAAAGAAACTTAAAGAAAATTCTGATAATTTGAAAGAAAGTTTAGATGATAAACTTAAAGAAAATTCTGATTCTTTAGAAAATAAACTTAAAGAAAATTTGAATGATAAACTTAAAGAAAATTCTGAGTCTTTAGAAAATAAACTTAAAGAAAGTTTGGAGGATAAACTTAAAGAAAATTCTGATTCTTTGGAAAGTAAACTTAAAGAAAATTCTGATTCTTTGGAAAGTAAACTTAAAGAAAATTCTGATTCTTTGGAAAATAAACTTAAAGAAAATTCTGATTCTTTATAAAGCAG
The DNA here is from genome assembly GCA_946902985.2 of Meconema thalassinum. NCBI lineage: Eukaryota > Metazoa > Arthropoda > Insecta > Orthoptera > Tettigoniidae > Meconema > Meconema thalassinum. The sequence continues at coordinate 9,774 of CAMPQE020000073.1, forward strand.
GTTAAAAGGTAACTTGAAGGAAAATTTAAACAGTAAATTTAATTCAATGGAAAGTAAATTTAAAGAGAATTCTGAAATTTTGAAAATGACACTTGAAAGTAAAATGAATAAATTATGCGATAAAACACATGAGCTCCAAACTTCATTAGCTACTAACGCAAGTTTAATGGACGATAAATTTCGCGATGCCGATCTTAGATCCCAAAGCTTAGCTGATAGGATAGAACATGGTCTGAGGAAAGTTGGTGAAGACATGGTCAACCTGGAAGTCAGAGTGAAGAAGGAGAGTAACGAGATGGGAATTCTGGTTGTTCAGCGTTTAACGGAACAATTCAAGGAACTTGTCATGGGAGAAATAAGAGAAGGTGTGATTAGTGAATTGCAAACTGAGATTAAAACCACAGTTGTCAATGAAATTAAAGACACACTCAAGCTGGAGAATCAAGAGGGAATCAAGGAGATTAGGGAATCTTTGTCATCCCACATTGAAGTAATTGCCAAGGATATCCAAGCAACTCAAAAGGACATATCAGATATGACAGGGTCATTGAAAAGTCATGAGGCTGTTATGAACCAGATATCCATTGATGTTAAAGACAATTGTAAAGAGACTGAAGCAATCAAGAAGATGGCAGAAGAAAACCAGAAGGAACTTGAGGCTATGAAAACTCAAATAAAGGATGAGAAACAGTCTGATCATCTTTTGAAAATGCCGAATGTAAGGGGAAAGGAACAGATACAGATAAATCTAGGAGGAGCTAGAGAGACTGAAAGACAGGATGAGGTTAGGGCAGTGTTTCAATCCAACCCCATAACTGTATTTAAGAATATAGAAGACAAGCCTTCTAAATTTTCAGGGCGAGATTCTGTAACACCCGTGGAATTTTTGAGAGAAGCAGGTGATTATCTGAAAGATTCTAAGATCCCTAAAGAAAGACAGATCAGGGTAATAGGGAAGTTCTTGGAAGGTCCTGCACTTTTGTGGTTTAGAGCATTTAGATCCACTCTAAATACGTTTGAGGAGTTTTCTCGTGGGTTATTGAAGAAGTTTTGGTCCCCGGAAACCCAACAGCAAGTTAGAGCAGAGTTGTATTCGAAGAGATTCTCGACGTCACAACCTACTCGATACTCTACATACTTTTCTGGACAGCTGTCTAAACTCCAACATTTAGATCCGCCAATGCCAGATAACGAGTTGATTACTGCATTGATACGTCAATTTCCAGCAGACGTCCAGAGGACTTTGATCGCTGCTGATATCTACAATATGGAACAGTTTGATGAAGTATTGCAAAAGCTGGATCATACAAACGCTCAATTCTTTCATCAGAAGGGAGTAAAGAATAACAACGCTGTGTATGCTGTTATGGCTGACAGTTATTCTCAGACACCTCGAGAGATTCGAGAGGAGCGAGAAGAGAAATCGCCGAGGGAAGATTCCAATACGAGAGGATGGAACCAATACCGTAACAGATACAGTTACAAACCATATGCAAGACCGGATGGTGGTAATCGATACAACACTCGATGGAGAAGACCACGTGATACTCAAGGAAGGTACCAGGAAAGAAGATCCTATGGTAGAAACTATAATAACAGAGGGAATGTAGATACTCGTCGGTCCAATGAAGAGTTTAACAAGGAGACGAGGAAAAATTTGGAAGCAAGACACCAAGATAACTTGCAATGTGTGGAGCAGAGGCCCAATGATCCAGGTACATCGGGAACACAACAATCCCGGGGGAATGGTAAAATTAAGGATTTTGAATATTGTGGAAGTAAACAATAATGGAAGCTATGAAGTAGCCAATACACGAACTGGTAACATCGTGGGAACTTATAATGCATCGAATTTGAAGATCTATTATTCAAGAACCAGATGATTTAATGTGTAGATAGAAAAAATAAAAATTTTTCAATTTTTATTTTTTGCTAGGTGTGGGGTGGATGTGCCCAACTCTAGGAATGCGTATTCCAAGTTTCAGACACCTAGATATCAAGGGAAAGGCTGTAGCAGCTTTTGAAAGTTCAGATATTTGAATATCGCGCTACATTGCTTCTCGAAGCCTCTCGAAGAAAATTACCGATAGTTGGATGGTAAATGACGTAGCGAGTCATAGCAGAGGTGGAGACTATTTATTGATTAAATAGTTAACTATGGAGCAGAGACTTGAGACTGGGATCAGATTACTGGCACGGCCAAATGAAAGAGAATGCAATTAATATCAAGTAAATCGGACCAGGGATTCAAGAGATATGAGGATTTCTAGATATCAGGCGATGACGCGTGACCCTGACCGTTTTTGTATAAAAGCAAGCTGGAGCAGGGATAGTTAGCTCAATTCATCACAAGCACTTGGCGAACAAGTTGCGTCTACGCTGAGCCAAGGCACATGGTTGCCGCCTCTACGAAGAAGTACTTTTCAAATCGTGATAGTCACGAGAAGTGCTGCGCAAACGAGTTGGAACTTAGTAAGTTTCTGGTGAGGAGAATCACTGAGGTGATTGTTTTTCTACAGACATTGGTGGAAATATTTATATTTCCTAAAGGACATATGCTAGACTTGGTCTAGAAAATAGTATTTGTCACAGTCCAATAGTAAATTAACACTTGGATGTTTAGATACATTTGAAGTCAGTTTTCATATTTTGTAACTATTTAACCACTTCGATCGGTCAGTACATTGAAGAATAGTCTATAACGGTGGCGTTCATTAGTCTACGCAAGGGAAACTGCAGGTTGTCTAGCGCATGGCAGATGGTGATTTTAATAAACCATGCCCAGGGAACGATCTTCAGAACAGCCGTTAACTGCTTAGACTGTCAACGTTTTTCTTGTACTGATGAGATTACAGTGAGTTATGTTACAACTGACACATTTAAGAAGAGATCGCTTAGATCTGACCCTTTTCAAACAAACTGTTATGGCTTTGATAGAAGCCCACATTAATATGGAACCACAGTTTATTAAAACGTCGAAAGATACCACCACTATGTCTGACTAGACGATTTGTGGGTCTACAATGGCGGTCGATAAAAGGATTATACGTGCTTATCCGATAGGGCATATCTACGGATAAATCTGGTATAGACCAGGTTTACTACACTTCAAGAACATCAAGAAATGTAAGCCACATTTGAATTATATTATGCTTAGCTAATTGGAACAAACTATTTTTTCTGCAGATGACCAACACATTTTTTTCGTCATATTTAAAGCTTGTAATGATTTACGCAAGACTTGTTAGATTTATTCTGAGCATTTTCAGCACTCAGAACAGTTTAGGATCGATGACCGAGCATTTTGAGCATTTATTTGAATTTTTCATATTTTTGGGAAATCACGGTAATCAGCCGATGTAACTGTAAAAGTTAAATTTATTTTTGTTGAGGAATGGATATTTTTTCCATATTCGAAGGTTCGAACATGTGGATTCTCACATAATGAGATGATAATTAAACATATTTGAAATAATAATAATAATAATAATCCACTAATAATAATAATAATAATTTTCATAATTTTTCTAAATAATTCTTGGATATTATATTTTATAATAATCATATGTATTGAGAGAAAGAGCCTATGAAGTAGTTGAAACATTTCTAGTATGGAACAGGAGATTTTACGAAGGAGAGTGGTTAGCGCAAGCCCGCATTCAACCTACATTTCAGTTCTGGTTGAACAGTTGATATTTGCTATGAGCAAAGTATATGTTTCATATAACACGGAGAGGCATGAAACGGGAAGCAATTGATATTTGTATCAAATAGGATATTTTTGTATATATATAAAATCATGACGTAAATACACTTCGAAAGTGAAATAAGCTTTTCATGAGTATGGTAAATTCACGGGTTGAACTGAAAGGTAAAATAAAATAAACTTGTAAGTTTATTAATCTTCCAGTGTTGATAACAAGCAGAGGCTTGATTTATTGTATAAATTTTGGGAAGATAACTTATGTGTGTGGAGTAGTTGAAATGCCATTCCCAGGTGCGCAGGTTTAAGTCGCAGGAATGAAGGTTTTTTCGAGCATCAATCAAATAGCAGGTTCGATGGCTCAGGTTTATAGTAGGAGTATTGGAGCCACACATTTCGTCGTATGAATAACCCGAAGGTTATTTCTTTGAAACCATCAGTTCTTATTTCAACCTTGTTTACGAATTCCATTTAGACTTTGATTTTGCTAGAACCCGGATTTGTCATGATAGTAGTTTATTCTTCTTCAGAGGAAGACCTTTGCCGTTGTTGTTGTAATATTGTGTTCTGACACAAATAGTAGAATGGGCCACTGCCAATTTAAAATAATTCTTTAACCACGAATAATTTGAAGGATATTTTCAAATCCTAGTGCCATGAACTAAATGAATTCATTATAAGACTACAATTCTAATTTTCGCATTCTGTCGAAGAATTGCAAGTTGTGAAAGTTGCTAGAAATGGCCATAAATATAAATATTTTTATAATATTGTTCCCAAGTGGAAAATCTAATAGTTGAATGGTTCAACCATTTATTGATCAATTTAATGATTCAGAAATCATATATTTTGTTTGGAACTTGAAGTTCATAATCGAGTCACTTCTCGAATGTTTAATGTCAGAAGAACAATTAATTGTTGTTGTGCTTCGCACAGTTCTTCGATGCTATGCTCAATGGTCAAATACTTTTCAGATGTTGTTAATATGTGTTAATAATTTGTGTTGCTTCTATGATGATAATATTTTCGACGAGATATTTTTTGAAACTGGAAAACAAGTGAAAGTTTAAGAAATTCTATAAACATTTATTCTACGAGTGCTAATATCATGTAAATAGTCAAACAGTGATCTACGTTATTTCCAGTATGGACAATTCATTTTGCACTGGAGTTAAAGTTTAATAATTTTGGAACACAGTCCACAGGACTAACAATCGGACTTGTGTTTCCAAAAAGATTGTCAAATGTGTTTGGAAGATTTCTGTATATTGTGTGTAAATAAGAGTGTGGATCGCCACACGTGGATGATGCTGCTTTGAGCATTATTCTTGCAGTCAGATTTTAACTTTAAATAAACTGAGATAATTTTACCAGATGTGTCTTACCCCATTAAATCTCCTTCTATCCTTATTGTTGCATTGAGCCAAAAATCAGCAAAGCATTTTTATAAATTTGATGTCGTTTTTGCGATTTGCTTTAACCCATCTGGCGCTCAGGGATATTTTGATTCTCGTGCTGACTGATTATTGGTAAAATGCATATGTGGTCGTGCGGACTCCGGTCTAAACGGGCACATAAAATAAGATAGAGAGAGAAATGGCTTCGAACGTGGGTCCCGATTTAGACATGGTCAATCGCATGTCGAGTTGAAATTGTGATAATTTTTATAGAAATATTTTGGGAGTTGAGAGATGTCTGGTTTGGATGAATAAATTAGTAGGAAACCCAATTAGTGGGAAAATTAAAAATTTAACTTGGTTAATAATTAGAATGGGTTTGATTATTTTTGATAATGGCTTAACCATTAGGGCGTCAAGTAAATTCAGTAGTAAACGTTCGATGACTGGAGATACACATTATTAGAATCCAGGTGGAGGATATTTGAGAACTTGCATATTTTTCTTGTGATATTATGGTAAATGTAATTCGTAAAAGTAGAGAATTTTGTTTTTCCATCACGTCGATATTAGGACAAATCTCATTTTATTATAGTGTTCCAATTAGCTATTCATATTTCTTGTTCTAGTTATAAGCTTGTGTTTGCCACTGTTGTATACCCCTAAGTTTTGAATAATAATTGAAATTATGGAAGAAATGATGAGAATGATGAGGAGTTTGGAGGAGAGTTCGAAACAGGCTGGACTGCGTGTAGCAGCCATTATGAAAGAAAATACTGAGGCTTTAGAAAAGAAACTTAAAGAAAATTCTGATAATTTGAAAGAAAGTTTAGATGATAAACTTAAAGAAAATTCTGATTCTTTAGAAAATAAACTTAAAGAAAATTTGAATGATAAACTTAAAGAAAATTCTGAGTCTTTAGAAAATAAACTTAAAGAAAGTTTGGAGGATAAACTTAAAGAAAATTCTGATTCTTTGGAAAGTAAACTTAAAGAAAATTCTGATTCTTTGGAAAGTAAACTTAAAGAAAATTCTGATTCTTTGGAAAATAAACTTAAAGAAAATTCTGATTCTTTATAAAGCAGGTTAAAAGGTAACTTGAAGGAAAATTTAAACAGTAAATTTAATTCAATGGAAAGTAAATTTAAAGAGAATTCTGAAATTTTGAAAATGACACTTGAAAGTAAAATGAATAAATTATGCGATAAAACACATGAGCTCCAAACTTCATTAGCTACTAACGCAAGTTTAATGGACGATAAATTTCGCGATGCCGATCTTCGATCCCAAAGCTTAGCTGATAGGATAGAACATGGTCTGAGGAAAGTTGGTGAAGACATGGTCAACCTGGAAGTCAGAGTGAAGAAGGAGAGTAACGAGATGGGAATTCTGGTTGTTCAGCGTTTAACGGAACAATTCAAGGAACTTGTCATGGGAGAAATAAGAGAAGGTGTGATTAGTGAATTGCAAACTGAGATTAAAACCCCAGTTGTCAATGAAATTAAAGACACACTCAAGCTGGAGAATCAAGAGGGAATCAAGGAGATTAGGGAATCTTTGTCATCCCACATTGAAGTAATTGCCAAGGATATCCAAGCAACTCAAAAGGACATATCAGATATGACAGCGTCATTGAAAAGTCATGAGGCTGTTATGAACCAGATATCCATTGATGTTAAAGACAATTGTAAAGAGACTGAAGCAATCAAGAAGATGGCAGAAGAAAACCAGAAGGAACTTGAGGCTATGAAAACTCAAATAAAGGATGAGAAACAGTCTGATCATCTTTTGAAAATGCCGAATGTAAGGGGAAAGGAACAGATACAGATAAATCTAGGAGGAGCTAGAGAGACTGAAAGACAGGATGAGGTTAGGGCAGTGTTTCAATCCAACCCCATAACTGTATTTAAGAATATAGAAGACAAGCCTTCTAAATTTTCAGGGCGAGATTCTGTAACACCCGTGGAATTTTTGAGAGAAGCAGGTGATTATCTGAAAGATTCTAAGATCCCTAAAGAAAGACAGATCAGGGTAATAGGGAAGTTCTTGGAAGGTCCTGCACTTTTGTGGTTTAGAGCATTTAGATCCACTCTAAATACGTTTGAGGAGTTTTCTCGTGGGTTATTGAAGAAGTTTTGGTCCCCGGAAACCCAACAGCAAGTTAGAGCAGAGTTGTATTCGAAGAGATTCTCGACGTCACAACCTACTCGATACTCTACATACTTTTCTGGACAGCTGTCTAAACTCCAACATTTAGATCCGCCAATGCCAGATAACGAGTTGATTACTGCATTGATACGTCAATTTCCAGCAGACGTCCAGAGGACTTTGATCGCTGCTGATATCTACAATATGGAACAGTTTGATGAAGTATTGCAAAAGCTGGATCATACAAACGCTCAATTCTTTCATCAGAAGGGAGTAAAGAATAACAACGCTGTGTATGCTGTTATGGCTGACAGTTATTCTCAGACACCTCGAGAGATTCGAGAGGAGCGAGAAGAGAAATCGCCGAGGGAAGATTCCAATACGAGAGGATGGAACCAATACCGTAACAGATACAGTTACAAACCATATGCAAGACCGGATGGTGGTAATCGATACAACACTCGATGGAGAAGACCACGTGATACTCAAGGAAGGTACCAGGAAAGAAGATCCTATGGTAGAAACTATAATAACAGAGGGAATGTAGATACTCGTCGGTCCAATGAAGAGTTTAACAAGGAGACGAGGAAAAATTTGGAAGCAAGACACCAAGATAACTTGCAATGTGTGGAGCAGAGGCCCAATGATCCAGGTACATCGGGAACACAACAATCCCGGGGGAATGGTAAAATTAAGGATTTTGAATATTGTGGAAGTAAACGATAATGGAAGCTATGAAGTAGCCAATACACGAACTGGTAACATCGTGGGAACTTATAATGCATCGAATTTGAAGATCTATTATTCAAGAACCAGATGATTTAATGTGTAGATAGAAAAAATAAAAATTTTTCAATTTTTATTTTTTGCTAGGTGTGGGGTGGATGTGCCCAACTCTAGGAATGCGTATTCCAAGTTTCAGACACCTAGATATCAAGGGAAAGGCTGTAGCAGCTTTTGAAAGTTCAGATATTTGAATATCGCGCTACATTGCTTCTCGAAGCCTCTCGAAGAAAATTACCGATAGTTGGATGGTAAATGACGTAGCGAGTCATAGCAGAGGTGGAGACTATTTATTGATTAAATAGTTAACTATGGAGCAGAGACTTGAGACTGGGATCAGATTACTGGCACGGCCAAATGAAAGAGAATGCAATTAATATCAAGTAAATCGGACCAGGGATTCAAGAGATATGAGGATTTCTAGATATCAGGCGATGACGCGTGACCCTGACCGTTTTTGTATAAAAGCAAGCTGGAGCAGGGATAGTTAGCTCAATTCATCACAAGCACTTGGCGAACAAGTTGCGTCTACGCTGAGCCAAGGCACATGGTTGCCGCCTCTACGAAGAAGTACTTTTCAAATCGTGATAGTCACGAGAAGTGCTGCGCAAACGAGTTGGAACTTAGTAAGTTTCTGGTGAGGAGAATCACTGAGGTGATTGTTTTTCTACATACATTGGTGGAAATATTTATATTTCCTAAAGGACATATGCTAGACTTGGTCTAGAAAATAGTATTTGTCACAGTCCAATAGTAAATTAACACTTGGATGTTTAGATACATTTGAAGTCAGTTTTCATTTTTTGTAACTATTTAACCACTTCGATCGGTCAGTACATTGAAGAATAGTCTATAACGGTGGCGTTCATTAGTCTACGCAAGGGAAACTGCAGGTTGTCTAGCGCATGGCAGATGGTGATTTTAATAAACCATGCCCAGGGAACGATCTTCAGAACAGCCGTTAACTGCTTAGACTGTCAACGTTTTTCTTGTACTGATGAGATTACAGTGAGTTATGTTACAACTGACACATTTAAGAAGAGTTCGCTTAGATCTGACCCTTTTCAAACAAACTGTTATGGCTTTGATAGAAGCCCACATTAATATGGAACCACAGTTTATTAAAACGTCGAAAGATACCACCACTATGTCTGACTAGACGATTTGTGGGTCTACAATGGCGGCCGATACAAGGATTATACGTGCTTATCCGATAGGGCATATCTACGGATAAATCTGGTATAGACCAGGTTTACTACACTTCAAGAACATCAAGAAATGTAAGCCACATTTGAATTATATTATGCTTAGCTAATTGGAACAAACTATTTTTTCTGCAGATGACCAACACATTTTTTTCGTCATATTTAAAGCTTGTAATGATTTACGCAAGACTTGTTAGATTTATTCTGAGCATTTTCAGCACTCAGAACAATTTAGGATCGATGACCGAGCATTTTGAGCATTTATTTGAATTTTTCATATTTTTGGGAAATCACGGTAATCAGCCGATGTAACTGTAAAAGTTAAATTTATTTTTGTTGAGGAATGGATATTTTTTCCATATTCGAAGGTTCGAACATGTGGATTCTCACATAATGAGATGATAATTAAACATATTTGAAATAATAATAATAATAATAATCCACTAATAATAATAATAATAATTTTCATAATTTTTCTAAATAATTCTTGGATATTATATTTTATAATAATCATATGTATTGAGAGAAAGAGCCTATGAAGTAGTTGAAACATTTCTAGTATGGAACAGGAGATTTTACGAAGGAGAGTGGTTAGCGCAAGCCCGCATTCAACCTACATTTCAGTTCTGGTTGAACAGTTGATATTTGCTATGAGCAAAGTATATGTTTCATATAACACGGAGAGGCATGAAACGGGAAGCAATTGATATTTGTATCAAATAGGATATTTTTGTATTTATATAAAATCATGACGTAAATACACTTCGAAAGTGAAATAAGCTTTTCATGAGTATGGTAAATTCACGGGTTGAACTGAAAGGTAAAATAAAATAAACTTGTAAGTTTATTAATCTTCCAGTGTTGATAACAAGCAGAGGCTTGATTTATTGTATAAATTTTGGGAAGATAACTTATGTGTGTGGAGTAGTTGAAATGCCATTCCCAGGTGCGCAGGTTTAAGTCGCAGGAATGAAGGTTTTTTCGAGCATCAATCAAATAGCAGGTTCGATGGCTCAGGTTTATAGTAGGAGTATTGGAGCCACACATTTCGTCGTATGAATAACCCGAAGGTTATTTCTTTGAAACCATCAGTTCTTATTTCAACCTTGTTTACGAATTCCATTTAGACTTTGATTTTGCTAGAACCCGGATTTGTCATGATAGTAGTTTATTCTTCTTCAGAGGAAGACCTTTGCCGTTGTTGTTGTAATATTGTGTTCTGACACAAATAGTAGAATGGGCCACTGCCAATTTAAAATAATTCTTTAACCACGAATAATTTGAAGGATATTTTCAAATCCTAGTGCCATGAACTAAATGAATTCATTATAAGACTACAATTCTAATTTTCGCATTCTGTCGAAGAATTGCAAGTTGTGAAAGTTGCTAGAAATGGCCATAAATATAAATATTTTTATAATATTGTTCCCAAGTGGAAAATCTAATAGTTGAATGGTTCAACCATTTATTGATCAAGTTAATGATTCAGAAATCATATATTTTGTTTGGAACTTGAAGTTCATAATCGAGTCACTTCTCGAATGTTTAATGTCAGAAGAACAATTAATTGTTGTTGTGCTTCGCACAGTTCTTCGATGCTATGCTCAATGGTCAAATACTTTTCAGATGTTGTTAATATGTGTTAATAATTTGTGTTGCTTCTATGATGATAATATTTTCGACGAGATATTTTTTGAAACTGGAAAACAAGTGAAAGTTTAAGAAATTCTATAAACATTTATTCTACGAGTGCTAATATCATGTAAATAGTCAAACAGTGATCTACGTTATTTCCAGTATGGACAATTCATTTTGCACTGGAGTTAAAGTTTAATAATTTTGGAACACAGTCCACAGGACTAACAATCGGACTTGTGTTTCCAAAAAGATTGTCAAATGTGTTTGGAAGATTTCTGTATATTGTGTGTAAATAAGAGTGTGGATCGCCACACGTGGATGATGCTGCTTTGAGCATTATTCTTGCAGTCAGATTTTAACTTTAAATAAACTGAGATAATTTTACCAGATGTGTCTTACCCCATTAAATCTCCTTCTATCCTTATTGTTGCATTGAGCCAAAAATCAGCAAAGCATTTTTATAAATTTGATGTCGTTTTTGCGATTTGCTTTAACCCATCTGGCGCTCCGGGATATTTTGATTCTCGTGCTGACTGATTATTGGTAAAATGCATATGTGGTCGTGCGGACTCCGGTCTAAACGGGCACAGTATGTCCCGGACTGATATCAGGAACCTACTTTTACATTTTTAGGCTAATAACATGTATCCTTGCTACCCCGAAAATTATAAATAATTATAAAAAGAAACTTTGAGATCAGTCGTAGGACTCTTTCTGCTTCGTCAGCTTCGTTGCCTAGTGGCTAGCACTCTTGGCTGTCACCGCGGAGGCCCGGGTTCGATTCCCGGCTCTGTCAAGAAATGGAATTCTCATGGCTGGACGGGGTACACCCTGCCTCGTGAGTCCTCGATTCCTACGTCAGCCATTCTGGAAGTGTTTTACCGTGGTTTCCCACTTCTACTCCAGGCGATTGCCGGGATGGTTCCTAAATTAAGGCCACGGCCGTCTCCTTCCCAATCCTCATCTGAATTACAACTACACACACGAATGCAGCCATCACAATAACACAGGTTATCCGACCAATTCAACACACACCCAAGTACTTGGGGCTACATGACCACGATGTCGCAAAGACCCTAAATAAATCAACAACAACAACCCTCTTTCGGATCCGTCTGTTAAATATATAATCATCATCATCCTTTCATGTAATAGCCTAGTCCTATAAGAACTGTTACGGTGTATACAAAAGATATGCATTTTCCTGGGGCGACCTCGAGATCTCTTCCCATCGGGACAGTAGTTGACGACTGCTTCAGGGATCTGCTTCTGTCACTGATCTCTATAGAGATCAGTGGCTTCTGTCCATCCTGTTGAAAAATAATGATAATCTATATCCTTCTTAGCCGCCTTCTATGGTCTCGGTGTTCATGTTGAGACTCAGGTTCTAACATCCAGGGTTCGATTCTCTGCACTGTCAAGAAAGTTAGTCTAAACATTGGAACAATGTTCACTCAACCTTGTGAGAGAAAACTCAAAAAAAGGTATGGTAGGTTTAGTTCACACTTCCACCTTCCTGGAAGAGATTTTAATGAGTTTCCCATTTCCACTTCAGGCAAATGCCGGTATGGCCACTGTCACCTTCTTCCCAATCAGACGCGGTTCGTGGTGTTGGAGCTGGGGAAGGCTCGCACGTAGTGCCGAATGTTGGTATAACGCATTATACGATTTTTAATTTCACGGTGAAAGTTGGGGGAGGTCGAAACAGAACTCTTGTTGTCAATCAGATTGGCACCATTATGTTATTTTATGGAGCATTCTTTTTCTAATTAAAATGAATTTGCTTACCTAGTTTCGAAATTCAGGAAGAGGCAATGCATTCCTTTTCTAATTTAACCTACTCCCCATTTTAATCAGTCCCGATCAGAGGAGTCTGTTTCACGGTTGTACACTACCAAACAATCGCAGAACGGCGGCAGATTTTAAACAGAATACTTCTCTTAAGACTCGGTAGATGGTTCTGCTACCCCTTGCCACCTAATGGTGCTATCTGGTGGAAATATTTTAGTTATTATACTTTAAGCAGGGATACCATTTGAGTTCTCAATAATGAATATCACGTATTAGTCATCTAACTGTTTTTGGTAACTTGTCAGTTAATAATCCTTAGGAGAGTGAAAGAGGGAAAGCATAAACATTCATGAGAGTGGTTTGTGTCTCCATGAACCACTTTAAATGCATTCCACAGATTAAGAACATCCTGTCGTCGTTGGCAAGCCTGCCTTAGGCTGTAGTCGGCTGAGCCTTCAGCGATACAATGGAAACCAATGGAGCTTTCATAACCACGCCCCCCCCCCCCCCCCCCCCCATCCCTGTTACATAGGAAGTAATACGACATTTAAGGCGCAGCCTAACGGCGCTACTACCCATTTGAAAAACATTCTTTATCAACAGTTCCAAATATATTGACTCGTGACTGAATGGATTGAGTGAAATTTATAAATGTTTCCAATCAATATAAATTATAAATTCCTCAATTAAATATGTATATTTATAGAATCTTTCAAGAGAGGCTCCGCCTAAGAGCCTTTAATCACCAGCCGCGCCTGTTCCCAATACTAGCCTCGGTTACAAGTACATGGAATACTACAGGCAACTCAGTAACACAGGTTTTCAAGCTAATTCTACACACATCCAAATATCAAGGGATAAATGGCCACGATATCCAAACTCCTAAACGAAACAACATAATAATAGTGCTATTGGTTTTACGTCCCTTTAGCTACTGAGGCTTTTAGAGAGGACGGGGTGCCAGAATCTCACCCCGTATGAGATCTTGAACCTGCCAGTAAATATTGACACGGCTCCCTCTCATTTGCGCACCGGCAAATGCCAACAGACTGCGCCAGGATTCGATCGTTTTCAACCAGCAGGCGAGAACGTTACTGCTGCGCCACTCAGCCTGTCAAACGAAACAACAATATAAAATATAAAAGAATTTTGAGCATTTCGCAATGATTTCAGTCCCCTGGCAAAACGTAATGCCACAGACAATGGACTTCAATAGGATGTAGGTAGGTGGCCTGACGAGAAGGACTCACTGGGAGTCAAAAAAATTGGATTTCAAAAGAAATATGAAATTTTCTTATAGGGATATGTTATATGTATCCGAATCTTGTGAACGGACTGCAAAATTTTACCAAAAAAAATAGAGTGCCATATCACCTCCAGGGACGTAGGCGACCTGAATTAGAAAGGGATCACTCACCAGGCATCCCGAACCAGAGTTTGCATGTGGTAGGGAAGCCAGTTCCTCTCCACTCCTCCTCTTGCCATAGCATCCGCCAGGTTCCCATTTTGCATCACGAGGCTGGAAGACGCCGTACCAGCCCATACCAAGACTTTTAAATTCTTGGCAGAGCCGGGGATCGAACCCGGTACCTCGGGGGTGACAGCCAACAATGCTAGCCACTGCGCCACGAGGTGGTCAAGATTTTACAAGGAGAACATAAAATGTATTTAGTTAATAAACATTATGATAATATGGGGTTTGAAGCCATTTTTCAGTGTTGCCTTAGTAAACAAAAGTTTGGTGCTTTTCAGTCGGTCAACACGAATGTACCCAAACGAGTTGGGTTGTGCCCTAATCCTGAAAAAATTACATGAGATTAATACATACAATAGGATGAGCAGTTTCGATCGTCAAGCGATCATCATCAGATCCATTACACTTAGGCCTACGCTATAAAATCGATGTTTGTCAATACGGGTGAAAATATTTACAATATGTACATTTATTTAGTTGCAGTATTGGTATTGCAACTTGTCGGTATAAGTTAGTTGTAATCTATATGGCGTTTGGTGAAATGCTAAAATGGTGATAGAACTCCGGAAATTTGTCTGTTTGGAGTGACTATATAGTGACTACTAGCAGTAGTGCCCGGCTTCGCCCGGTGGATTTATTTGTATTATGGATGATAATGAATACTACTACAGAACTGGCACATGATACTTAAACTGACAGAAAAAAATATTTCAAATACCGTATATAATTTTTTGTGGTGGTTATGGTAGTGGGGGTGATAAGGAGTGCAGTATAATGGATGTAACATGTAATGATAATGATAATAATGAATAGGGAAACGGCTATTTACTAACTACAGTACTGACACATGTAATTTACAAACGAATTGAAAAATATGATTAGAATGACTGTGCCTAGGGCCTATATCTAATTGGCTGTTAGAAAAGTAGAGATCAATAGTGTCGTCCTTTGTCGCATAGCGCCGTAGAAAAATAATCAGAGCACTATGGAAATCTTCGGTTGTCGGGAGCTCCTGAGGTAGCAATAGTGTCATTTATCGTCACATGCCGCTCAAGGATAAGGATCGGAATAAATGAAAGTAAATTTGAAAGAACCAACGCTTATTGCAGCTGATAACCCATATGTATTGTACCAACACCTTCGCACTTATTCAGAGGCATAATATTTTCATGATGATAACTGTTTTAAGGAGCCTAAGAAATCTATTTGCACTAATTACTCACTGTGACTGCAATTTATACGCAGCTCAAGATGTAACTATTTTCGCAATTCTGCACCAGAACACTGGCAGGGGTGACGTGATGCAGCCCGCATTGCCAGCCAATAATCTACTATATAAAGCTCAAATACCACTCACTCACTCACTGATTCATTCATCACAAAATCTCAGAAACCACCGAACGGATTGGAATGAAATTTGGTATGCCGCTTCCTCAAGGGCCGCAACCCACTAAGAAAGGATTTTTGGATATTCAGGTTCTAAAGGGGGTAGACCTGCATTTTATTGAATAGCAATATCCCCCGATTGGTTTCATTGGGGGATGTGATACTCGGCATATAAACTCATCATTAAAAATAAGAAGACATGTGTCCGAGGGTTTTTCGATGTGGTGTATATTATGAGGTGAAAGGGGGAAAAAGTGGGGGTTGAAGGATTCCTAACGGAGCGTATATCTCTTAAACGACATAGGCGAGAAGTTTGAAACTCAGCGGGAAAAAATCAGCTTAAAAAATAAGTAAATCGGTGTTCGACCGTTTTTTCATAAATTCAATTTAAGGGGCCAATGGGGTGGGGTGAAATTCTCAAACAAAAGGAGAGAAAGTGTCCTAACTGACTGACTAACTCACTCACTCATCAAACTCAGGGGAAAAAGATAGCTTAAAAAATAAGTTAATAGATGTTCGAGCATTTCTTCATAAATCCAATTTAAGGGGCCCATGGGGAGGGGTAAAATTCTGGTAAAAATAATTGAAAGAAAATGACCTGACTGACTGACTCACTCATCATCGCCCAGCGAAAACTATTGAAGTAGGAAACATTACATTTTGGGAATATGTTCGCTGTATGTCGAAAACGTCAACTAAGGAAGGATTTTTGTTTATTCGGGTTCAGAAGAAGTGTTAAGGGGGTAAATGTGCATTTCATTGAATAACGATATATCATGAGTTGTTTCTTTGGAGATGTGATATTCGGCATAAAAACTAAACATTAAAAATAAGCAGACATTTGTCTAAAGGTTTATCGATGTGGTGTATATTATGAGGTGAAAGGGGTGACAATTGGGGGTTGAAAGATTCTTAACGGAGCGTGTATCTCTTAAACGACATAGGCGAGAAGTTTGAAATTCAGCGAAAGAAAAAAACATCTTAAAATATAAGTGAGTAGGTGTTCGACCATTTTTTCATAAATCCACTTTAAGAGGATCATGGGGAGGGGTGAAATTCTGGGGAAAGAAGTCCACTAAGGAAGGATATTTGGATATTCACTCATCATCCCCCAGCCAAAACTATTGCAGTTAGAAACTTGAAAATTTGGGGATATGTTCGTTGTATGTCGAAAACGTCCACTAAGGATGGATTTTTGGATATTCATGTTCTGAAGGAGTGTTAAACTTGCATTTCATTGATTAACAATATGTCACGAGTTGTTTCATTTGGGGATGTGATATTAGGCATATAAATTAATCAATAAACATAAGCAGACATATCTCTAAGGGTTTATCGATATGGTGTATATTATGCGGTGAAATGGGTGAAAATTGGGGGTTGAAGGATTCTTAACGGAGCGTGTACCTCTTAAACAACATTAGCGAGAAGTTTGAAATTCAGCGGAATAAAATCAGCTTAAAAAATAAGTAAATAGGTGTTCGACCGGTTTTCTTTTCATAAATCCCATTTAAGGTGTTCATGAGAGAGGGGTGAAATTCTCAAAAATAAAAAAATAATATGTCCTGACTCACTCACTCACTAATCATCGCCCAGCCAAAATTATTGAAGTTAGAAACATGAAATTTTGGGGATATGTTCGTTGTATGTCGAAAACGTCCTCTATGGAAAGATTTTTGGATATTCAGGTTCTAAAGGGGTGTTTAGGGGGTAAACGTGCATTTCATTGAATAACAATATCTCACGATTGGTTTCATTTGGGGGTGTGATACTTGGCATATAAACTAATCATTAAAAATAAGCTGACACATGTCTAATGGTTTTTCGATGTGGTGTATATTATGAGTGAAAGGGGTGAAAAGTGGGATTGAAGGTTTCCTAACAGAGCGTGTATCTTTTAAACGACATAGGCGAGGAGTATGAAACTCAGAGGAAAACAATCAGCTAAATAATAAATACATAAATAATTAAATAAATAGGTGTTCGACCGTTTTTTAATAAATCCAATTAAAAGGGCCCATGGTGAGGGGTGAAATTCTGGTAGAAAAGCGTCGACTCAGGAAGGTTTTTTGGATATTCACTCTCATCGACCAACCAAAATTATTAAAGTTAGATGAATGATATTTTGGGGATATGTTTGTTGTGTGTCGAAAACTTCTACGAAGGAGGTTTTTTTGGATATTCAGGTTCTAAAGGGGTGTTAGCGGGGTTAAACCTGCATTTCATTGAATAACAATATGACACGACTATGACGCGAGCGAAGCCGCGGGTACCTGCTAGTGGACTTATACAATATTCTTACAGTTACACTACCACGGACATGAATGGTTCTAGGACCTTAAAACGTGGTTTTCAAGTTCATTTCGTCTGTTGTTATAAATGTATGACTGGAGAGAGTTGTCCAAAATATCACGTTGGCAGTGTTTCCCGCAGGATTCCAAGTTAAGTTTGGTTCAGATCGGTGAAACTATGTAGAATTGTGCCAAAGGGCCTAAATGCAGGGAATGGAGTGGTCTGTCCGAAATTTAATGTACGTAGACAGTGTTACTCGCAGAGTTCCAAAGGGTAAGTGTACAAATTTTGGTTCAGATCGGTGAAACGGTGTAGATTTGTGCCGAAAGACCTAAATGCAGGGAATGGAGTGGTCTGTCCGAAATTTCATGAAGACAGGGTTCCAAAGTGTAAGTATACACATTTTGGTTCAGATTGGTGAAACGGTGTAGATTTGTATAAATAACAGACAGACAGACAGACATTGAGCTTTATATATATAGATATAGTTCATCATCTGATGATGATCGCTTGACGATCGAAACTGGTCATCCTATGGTATTGATTAATCGCATGTAATTTTTTTCAGGATTAGGGTGTAACTCAACTCGTTTGGGTACATTCGTGTTGACCGACTGAAAAGCACCAAACTTTTGTGTTATTATGATAATAGCCTATCTTCACAACCAGAAAAGCAGCAGTCTTTATAGAGCGCAAAACGACTAAATAACCTTTGCATAATTCATACGATTGTGAAAGGCCTTCGACTTATTCTTATGATGATAATTTCTTTCTCGGTCAGGTGCAACGAAAACTACATTTAAAATACATATTGCACATAATTAAAACGTACAAAAGAAAAAAAATGATACTATGACCTTGTGCGCCCAATCTAGTCTGTAAGTCTCTATTTTGGAACAAGTCGCCACCATGATTCCCAATTAGCAGTTAGCACTACGGTCTCCTCTGCTTCTACGTCTCTCACTTTGAAATAATTCAAACTGAATCTAAACATCGCCTCCTAGGTCTGCTTCTCCTTCTCTTACCCTCTACAGCCGAACTCGTAATATCTCCTCCCCCATTCTCTCCTCATTACCCCATCATCTGAGTCGACTCATACGAACAGTTTCATCTAGCGTATTAATAATTACAGTGCCCGCGCTATAACTGTGCCGGTCAACTATACCATACTTCCAGGTAAGTTACTGTATATCGACTGTAGGCCTACTATACTCTGATTTACAAAATATGCTCGGTGAAAGCTGTCATCCGCTTGAATGGTGAGGTGAGGAGTGGAGACGAGAGGGGTAACGGTCTCCATAGCAACAGGAAGCAATGTTGCTATGTATGCCGACTCAGTGTGTCTTCACTCTTCACGGTCATTAGAGCGCCAGGCACGGGGGCTAACTTCCCCAGTATTTGTGTCTTCCTTCAAGCCACTTGGAATGTTATGAGTCATGATCTCCCTCAGTGGCAACGCAGCATTTCCCCACGTGCTAGCTTTGACAGCTGTCAGCGATCATTATCGGTAATTCAGAGTATAGCCTGAGCAAAAATATTTCTCAAATTGGCACGCTGACAATAGTGTGGCAAGCACTGATGTGTGTGCCGAGTGCATTAGACTAAGTCGGTCGACAGAACTCCCCAGCCCCACGAAGTAGGTTAATGTCTTATGAATAGGAGTTGACAGCTCGATTTCTCAGAAATGCAACGGCCACTCATCGGCAAAGATATAATGCGAGTGCCGTACTGTTCGAGTACCCTCCAGCCATTGCTCAAATTCATGTGTCCCAGCAATCATTCGTGTTACCCTCATCCGTTACCTCTAGCTTAGTCTATGTAATCCTGTGTATACCGAACTCTCACTTCCATAATGCAAGGTCGGTCTCAATACGGAGCGATGTAGGGAAAGTTTCGTCGCTACACTGACTTCTTTCTTGCTGAATACTGTAGAGCGCAACTGAAAGCTCACTTCATCAGCTTTTCTACACCTCGACTCTGTTATTCTGAGAGAATGCACAGCTTCAGTACAGTACTTAAAATGATCCACCTGCTCCAAATTAGAACCTCCTACCTGGCATTTTATTTTCTTGCCTTTCTTCCCTACCGAAATAACCTTCATCTTTAGAATGCATGTGAGATTTTCGAAATTAAATGCCATGTCCTGTGATTCGGATTACACGTGAAAAGGAGGTCTCGTGGCACATGATCGCGAGATTAACGGTCACGTTAAACTACAAGCTACCTTTTTCTTTGGAATGCTGATTTTCATACCACATTGCCTACAATTCTGTTGCAAGTTCTAACACGTTGGCCTGTAAGTTTTCGATGGAGTCTGTCATTACAACCACGCCATCAGCATAGGCCAGACTGCTTACCTGGTGTCCACCCAACTGAATGGTCCTATATAAAATAAACAGTAGTGGTGAAATATTACAGCCTTACCTCACTCCTGTAACAACCTTAAACCAACCATTAACTCTCGCTACAGCCTGATTATCAACAACTAAAAAGTACTGTAGGCCTAAATAAAAATAAAACTCCACGGATATATTTTTTGTGGGGGAGGGGGAGCTTGAAAATGGGAATGTCAAGATAGGAACAGAGATGGACTGGCCCGCACTTCCTTGTCCTAGAGCCCGTGTTCGCTCTCCACAGCCCTGCTAAATACACACATCAAATAGAGTTTTACATAACACTTGTTTGCCATGATGCAGAGCGTATGTGGGGTTGTGGGCGAGTTTATTACAATAGAGACGGCATTCTGACAAATCATGCAGGCATTATTCATGTGTGAAAAGAAAATTACTAACAGGAAGACATTTGGCCGGCCTGTTAAACAGTGATATCTGTTGTAATCTTGCCATCCTGTGACGTTTCAATAGCACGCTTCAGCATATCCCAGACATGTTCGATACAGTTCATGTCCGGCGACATCGCAGGCCATTCCATTCGTGTAATCGAGGACTCCTGGAGGAAGTCGTGTACCACCACTGCTCGATGTGGTAAGTATATGCAAAACTTTGTTTGATGTGTATAATATCCAAATGCTGCACTACCTGTATATTCAATACAAGCTTTTCGGCCTCCTTCCCTGAATAAGTGGCAATTCATATCCAATCCCAAAATTGTGTTGTTATTGCTAATATTATTATTGACCGACTACGGTGACCGAGAGCGCTAACTCGAGTCTCGCTGACATCGGGAAAGTGTGGCATTGAATTCCAACTCGACCGTCCTGAAAATGGTTTTCATGGTTTCCCATTTTCACCACCAGGCAAATGCCGGGACGTTCCTTTCAACAAATTTACAGCCAATTTGCTTCCAAAATCCGTTCTTTAATTAGACCCAAGTTAGTGGTCACCTGTCTCCATCCCCAGTAGTATCTGCTGACAATGTATGTTCAGCAACCAGGCACCGTCCTTGTGACGGTAGAGGAATGATCCCTCGCAGAGTCATTTAATATCTATTTATCAGTGCCTTACTCTATTTACATTACACTGAAGAGGGTCACTGAAAAGAGCAAAGCCCCACTTCGCATTTGAGATGCGTCCGAGCTCCGTGGGTGAGTCGAGCAGGGAGGATTAGCGACTTAATATATTATTACTAGCAACCCACCTCGGCTTCGCCCGGTATCTTTAACGCTTTACCCTGCGTAAGCATAAAAGGCGTAAAAAGATGGTATATTGGCTTTCACGGCCGGTGAATTAAAACTCAGCAATTCTTCAAGGTTTGTGCCGTGTCCTATGTGGGGTTTCACCTAGGACACCAAGCTGGCTCATCGGCGGGCTCTTGGTGTCCCCGCCCGGACCCCCACAGGAGTATCGAACTGCGCGATACCTCCCTTTATATAGAGTGCAACTGCACTCCTTGACTGCGAGAACTAAGAGCTCAAGCAGCCTTAACCTCCCTATGAAGGCTTCCAAAAAGATGGTATATTGGCTTTCACGGCCGGTGAATTAAAACTCAGCAATTCTTCTAGGTTTGTGCCGTGTCCTATGTGGCCGTGAAAGCCAGCTTGGTGTCCTAGGTGAAACCCCACATAGGACACGGCAAAAACCTAGAAGAATTGCTGAGTTTTAATTCACCGGCCGTGAAAGCCAATATACCATCTTTTTGGAAGCCTTCATAGGGAGGTTAAGGCTGCTTGAGCTCTTAGTTCTCGCAGTCAAGGAGTGCAGTCGCACTCTATATAAAGGGAGGTATCGCGCAGTTCGATACTCCTGTGGGGGTCCAGGCGGGGACACCATGAGCCTGCCGATGAGCCAGCTTGGTGTCCTAGGCGAAACCCCACATTGGACACGGCACAAACCTAGAAGAATTGCTGAGTTTTAATTCACCGGCCGTGAAAGCCAATATACCATCTTTTTGGAAGCCTTCATAGGGAGGTTAAGGCTGCTTGAGCTCTTAGTTCTCGCAGTCAAGGAGTGCAGTTACACTCTATATAAAGGGAGGTATCGCGCAGTTCGATACTCCTGTGGGGGTCCGGGCGGGGACACCAAGAGCCCGCCGATGAGCCAGCTTGGTGTCCTAGGCGAAACCCCACATAGGACACGGCACAAACCTAGAAGAATTGCTGAGTTTTAATACACCGGCCGTGAAAGCCAATATACGATCTTTTTGGAAGCCTTCATACGAAGGTTAAGGCTGCTTGAGCTCTTAGTTCTCGCAGTCAAGGAGTGCAGTTGCACTCTATATAAAGGGAGGTATCGCGCAGTTCGATACTCCTGTGGGGGTCCGGGCGGGGACACCAAGAGGCCGCCGATGAGCCAGCTTGGTGTTCTAGGCGAAACCCCACATAGGACACGGCACAAAACTAGAAGAATTGCTGAGTTTTAATTCACCGGCCGTGAAAGCCAATATACCATCTTTTTGGAAGCCTTCATAGGGAGGTTAAGGCTGCTTGAGCTCTTAGTTCTCGCAGTCAAGGAGTGCAGTTGCACTCTATATAAAGGGAGGTATCGCGCAGTTCGATACTCCTGTGGGGGTCCGGGCGGGGACACCATGAGCCCGCCGATGAGCCAGCTTGGTGTCCTAGGTGAAACCCCACATAGGACACGGCACAAACCTAGAAGAATTGCTGAGTTTTAATTCACCGGCCGTGAAAGCCAATATACCATCTTTTTGGAAGCCTTCATAGGGAGGTTAAGGCTGCTTGAGCTCTTAGTTCTCGCAGTCAAGGAGTGCAGTTGCACTCTATATAAAGGGAGGTATCGCGCAGTTCGATACTCCTGTGGGGGTCCGGGCGGGGACACCAAGAGCCCGCCGATGAGCCAGCTTGGTGTCCTAGGCGAAACCCCACATAGGACACGGCACAAACCTAGAAGAATTGCTGAGTTTTAATTCACCGGCCGTGAAAGCCAATATACCATCTTTTTGGAAGCCTTCATAGGGAGGTTAAGGCTGCTTGAGCTCTTAGTTCTCGCAGTCAAGGAGTGCAGTTGCACTCTATATAAAGGGAGGTATCGCGCAGTTCGATACTCCTGTGGGGGTCCGGGCGGGGACAGCAAGAGCCCGCCGATGAGCCAGCTTGGTGTCCTAGGCGAAACCCCACATAGGACACGGCACAAACCTAGAATAATTGCTGAGTTTTAAAAGGCGTACTTTTTTATTTCAATGAACTAGCCCACGACCTCTAGCCGTCTCGGCATTATTAATTAATTATATTATCATGGAGATAGCATGTGCAACGAATTCTTGTCAGACGTAATTTAAGAATGCGAGGTTCATAAAACACAAATCCTCCTTCCGTCCAATTCAAACTTGACTGTGTATTCTGCGGAACGAAAGTAGAAACTATGGTGATAAAAACACTTATAGTGGGCGATATATTGAAGATAGAGATGTGCTGTCCGGCACGTTTTTGTAGAACTTTTCATGCTGAATAATTCTTACACTCATAGTACCTATATAGATATGTTTAACGGTTTACCCAACGTAAGCTTAAAAGGCGCGCGAACGACAAGTTTCTTCTTCGACTTGATTCACTGAAATCGTTACTTGGCTTCCTTTGGTCATGAATGAATGTTTTTCTACAGAAACCTTCCTCGAGAAATCCTTTACAGAATGGTGAAAACCACATCAAAATCTATCCAGTGGTTCTCGAGATCACCCGGAACATCCAAGAATCGGGGAATTTGTTTTATACTAACTTGTAAGTAGATTATTTTTCTCGGTGGCTCAGTGGTAGGGAGTCCGCCTCATGCCACCGAGTTCGATTTCCGGCCGAGAAACTCGGATTTTTGAAGGGTGGCAAAATTCCACCGCATTCCGTGTCGTACGACATTTGGTGATTACAAGACACAGCGTATATGTTAAATTGGTAAAAGTTGTATCCATATTGACTAATATATGTATTGGAAAGGCAGATTACACAATACATATTTGACACAAATAATTAAATCCCAGTCACATGTAGCCCACTAGAGTTCTGGTTAGTCCGTTAGTTGAGGGGGATATGTTATACCGGTAGGATATATTTAGGGTACCGTACCTATAATACTCTGCCGGTTATGCTCTCACCTCCGGGTTAAAGAATCAAATTCTGGCAGTCAGGATGCTCAAATAAAAGAGATTGTAGTAGTAGATTAACTACCACGATAATAAAAAAAACATTTTTTTACGTACAACCACCTAAATTTTAAGGAATGTTAAGAAGTAAGGATGGTTGTAGTTTTACGTGACCGTTAATTTCGCGATCATGAGCCACGGGACCTCAATTTTATGTGGAATCCGAACCACAGGACG
This sequence comes from Meconema thalassinum, assembly GCA_946902985.2. Taxonomy (NCBI): domain Eukaryota; kingdom Metazoa; phylum Arthropoda; class Insecta; order Orthoptera; family Tettigoniidae; genus Meconema; species Meconema thalassinum. Next base: position 34,318 of record CAMPQE020000073.1, read on the forward strand.
TGATATTTCACTTCGAAAATCTCACATGCATTGACCGGGAATCGAACCCGATCCACCTTGGTGAGAGGCAAACAGCTTTACCACTGCACCATCACGCCCCAAAGGAATCCTAAACTCCATATTATTATCGACCACGCTAGTTATGTGCTAGGCCACAGGGTCAGACTATCTCGGAACTCGATAGACGAGTGTGCTGGAAATTTATCCTTGAAATGACTTTCCCTGGTTTTCCATTTTTAACTCGAGGCGAACACCGGAACAATACCTTCTAATTGGCCACTTCTTTCCAAATCTTTGGTCATTTTCTTCATTCAGTTCATCTCTCAGTAACTCTTCTGATGAGTTTGTCTTTAAGAAGGGCATCAGAACATCGTCTCATAGAAATTCTTCTGAACCTGTAGAAACCGGAATTATAATGGGTGGATATACATTAGAATTGAGCCACTATGGCCAGCATTGTAACACTCAATTTAATTTGTGACCAGATCTTGTTCTACCGGTCTTGACATCCTCCCAATATTTCATGAGTCAAACGATCAATGCTTTTATTGTGTTTCTAGTAGAGACCGTCTCTGTCTCCTGGCCTCCGATTACACTTAAGAATCCTGATAGATTGTATCAATTCGCCGCGACTCAAATCGGTCGTGTTTTTTTTCTTTCTGGAATACTAATTTGCGTCAGGTTTTTCTCACGTTCTTGGAACCATCTCCATTTAGTTGTTTTTGAAATTCTAGATTTTCTTAGTCGGTATTCAATCATACGGAAGATATGCCCATAGAACAGCAATTATTTCCTTTTGATAGAGGACATTATTGGTTCTATCTTAGTGTATAGTTGTTCACTGAATCTCAATCATACCTGCCCATCAACCCATCTATTGCCTAAAATCTACCGTAATAGGTCTATCCTTTGATTTAATAATCTATTATTATTCCTATTATCAAAGGGTTGGTAGCTGAATTACTTCGGGCCTGAGATACTATTCAATAAACTAACAACCCGCCCCGGCTTCGCCCGGGAACAGTTATGAATGCATTACGTGATAAGCGCTTTTTCTTTTATGTCAATGAACCTCTATCCATTTTACGTCTCGGTATGATGGTTTAAAATCACTGACTGGACTATTAATTATATTATCATGGAGATGCATGTGCAACGAATTCTTGTCAGACGTAATTTAAGAATGGCGAGGTGCATGAAACACAAGTCCCCCTTCCATCCAATCTTAACTAGACTGTATTTTGCGGAACGAAAAATTCACAGGCGAAATGAAGAAAAGCCGAGTTCCATTTCCAGGGAAACTCCAAACACAATCCTTCTTCCCTGAAGTCCTAATACAACACAACTCGACAGTTTGCTGCTGGCTGTATCTGGGGTAATAGGCTCGCCCCTAGCTTGCTCATAAATTGAATGGAGATTGTTGGAAGAAATGAAAAGGTAAAAACACTCACAGTGGGCGATGAATCGATAGAGATATGCTCTACCAGCCTTTTTTTTTGAAGAACTTTCCATGCTGAACATTTCATACTTAGTATATTGATTTTTTTAACAGTTTGCCCAGCGTAAGCTTATAAAGCGCACGTACGCCAGGTTTTTCTTCGAGGTTTTCACTGAAATCGCTACTGCGTGGCTTCCATTGATCATAAATAAATAATCATACATAGATATTACACAAGAGGCCAACTATAATAACTTAACGCGACACGTGCTGCTATCTGATGACATCAATCCAGATTCAGATCTCTTGGCGCTTTGTCATGATGAAACAAGCCTACAACCAACGACATCTCGCGGAGAAGACGAGAAATTCTGTGCCAATGAGATGACAATGGAAGATAAAATATCTGTAAAACTAAGCACACAGCTTCAGTACATGATCGAAAACCTGACATGTAACCTCAAATCAATGATAAAAGATGAAATAATGAAATGTCATACAGGAAATGAGGAAATCAGAAAGGAGAAAGTAATGGAAGCAGACCCTATTACTCAGAGAGAAGATGAGACCAGGAAAACTGGAAACGAAAGACAGGAACAATTACCTCGAGAGCAACAGCCTATCGATGAGAAACAAAATTGTGATAAAGGAATATGGTCAGAAGTCGCAAGGAGGAGGCGTGGCAATACGCCGCATGTCATACAAACTCCTACTATTATAGGAACCAAGCAATCCTTCAACCTTCCCTCAACAGAGAACACAAATGTACTCCAAGCTGTCTACCATAAAGCCTGGCTTTATATAGGACATCTTCACCGCAACACAACTTGTGAAACGGTGATTAGCCACCTGAAGGGACTGAATATATCTGAACTATCAGGCTGTGAAGAAATCCAAAAGAAAGGTACCTTAAAAGCTTATAAAGTAGGAATACCCCTTAGAGACCTGAGCAAGATCACTAATCCGGACTTATGGCCGGAGGGCGCAATTATCAGGCGATATCGATTTCGTTCGCATGACCAAGGAGCAAGACTTGATACCCAAGAATACTTCAGCGCACAATTGCCACGCAACCAACATCAGCTACAACCATACTAACATAATGCTTTGGAACGTAGAAGGACTGAAATCCGTCCTTGACATGAACTCCACTTTTAACTTACAGGATTACGATGTACTTCTCTTCACAGAAACGTTCAGCACAAGTGACATAACCATTAACAATTTCTACGGAGCCCACTCCCTAGCTAGGAAAGGGGACAGAGGAAGACCTTCAGGCGGAATAAGTTGTTACATAAAGGCCCACTTACAAACAATCAAGGTAATAGACTGCACTGCGAACACCCTATCCATATCCACACGAATAATAAATATAATAGGAGTATACTTCAAGCCTAAGACACAACCGGAGACAATTATCGATGAACTAGGGAAAGCGCTAGAAAGCACAGACGATGACAAACCTATCATATTAATGGGAGACCTAAATTGTCGCATAGACAAAGAGGATGCAAAAACTCTAGAGGTTAAAGATTTCCTCATGGAGTACCAACTCAAATTACTAAATAAGGAAGAAGAATACACTTACATAGCACCAAATGGAAAAAGTACGATTGATTTAATCTTCACTAACAATCAAGGCCATGGGCAGCTAGAAACTGGAAAAACCACTCTCAGGAAACATCTACCCGTGATAGCCAAAATCCAAGTAAAGGGAACGATGCAGGTCCTCACAGACAAAAATGTCAAATCGAAAGTATCAAGATACATAAATGAAGAGAAATGGCAAGCATTAAGAATCCAAATACCATTAATAATGAGTAAGCAGAAAACCATAGACGAGACTACTGAGGCCCTAAACGAAATAATTCTGCAGGCTGCCACAAAAACGCCAAGGAACAATCGGATAGCGAAACAATGGTTTGATTCTAAGTGCTATGCTATGAGGAAAAGAACTCTACAGTGCCTTAATGCAGCTAGAGAACACGGAAATGGTACACTAGCAGAGTACGCTTCAGAACGTCGAAAATACAAGCAGCTACTAAAAGAAAAGAAACTATCGTATGATCTCCACGTCGAACAGAAACTAATCGCAGAAGCAGAAAGGAGTCCACATAAGATCTTAAGGTCTTCGAAGAAGCAAAAATCGAGTTATCCAATAAACATTGATCAATGGGAACTACACTTCAGCAGCCTTCTAGGAGAAAAAGATAAAATATCAAATGAGTTCACATTGACACCAGATCACTCGCAAGACATTGACTTGATCACATGTGATGAAGTCATCCATCTTATAAGAAACGGTAAAAATAACAAAGCGGCTGGGCCAGACGGAATTTACATGGAGCATCTAAAAGACACCTTACAAGACATAGCAGAACCTCTAACTGCTCTATTCAACAAATGTCTTATGATGAAATCAATACCGCATCAATGGAGAAGATCAACTATAATAGTACTTTACAAAGGCAAAGGAAGGAAAGAAGACCCGAACTCCTATAGAGGAATTGCTCTAGAGAGTGTAATGTTTAAACTGTTCTCCAAAGTCCTATTAGGACGCATCGCGCAAAACCTTTATGCAAATATACCTACATTTCAATATGGATTCACTCCAGGCAGATCAACACTGCACGCGGTGCAAGAAATTATTCAGGAAATAACTCTATCTCTAGCTCATCGCAACTCCCCGATATATGTAATCTTCATAGACTACTCCAAAGCTTTTGATAGCATCAGCAGATCAACATTGGTAAGCAAATTGGAGAGCATATTAGGCAAATCAAATCAGGAGCTCCAAACCATCAAGTCTATCCTTGATGCAAACCATATAGTGGTGTATGATGGCATAACTACATCGAATGACATCATACAAACACGAGGGGTCTTGCAAGGAGACCCGATGAGTCCGGTCTTATTCAACGTCATGACAGCGGATATCGGCAACGCTATAAACGTCAATGTAAAACTACTGATGTACGCGGATGACATGGCCATTCTCTCCAAAAGCCCTAAACATTTACAAACGGCATTAGACGACATCAGGAACTGGGCAACATACAACTCTATGGAAATAAATGGCTCGAAAACCAAAGCAATGAAATTCAGGAGAGGAGGCAAACTTGCAAAGGGGGATCATTTCACTTGTGGCAACTCTCCCTTAGAATTCGTAACAAATTTCAAATACTTGGGGGTCACCCTCCAAACTACGGGAATTACGTTTTCTCTACACATACAAGAACGAACAGCAGCTGCAGCAAAAGCAATATATGACATACCCAAATTACAACTACTGTCAGTTTCAACAGCAATGGCACTATTCAAGATCAAAGTCATGCCGACGGCCACCTATGGAATACAACTAATCTGGAACTACCTGACGGTCGGAAATCTAAGAAAGCTGGAAAGCGTTAAATCTAGCTTCCTCAAAAGAGTGTTATCCATCTCAAAATTCTCAAGAAATAGTTATGCTTATATCCTTGCGCAGGAAACTCTCTTCGTGGATGACATAAAACACTGCTTTAGTTTATCGGAGACACAAGCATATGCAACCTTCATCAAAGAGAGGAGCAGCAAAGCAAGACAGATACCGGAGGGGATTAGAGAAACAGACGCAATGACATCAGACTGCTGGAAAGGACCAAACTTCTAACTCCGACACCTGTACACACGATTTGCAGTACACGGCTTTCATGGAAAGATTTGCACAGAAAGCACCTACCATGATCCTAAGGACAGCTGCATCAGTAAGCTATGTAATGAACGGTGCCCGAAATATCACCTGCAGGAGTGTAAAAATAGGACTGTTTCACTAATTGAGCTATCTAAAGATTGGTGAAATCACGACAATGTAACTTTTCATTTTTATTTTATTTTTTCTCTCAGTACACATTGTGTTTAATAAATATAATATAAATAAATAATTTCCTATAGAAACCTTCGAGATATCCTTTACAGAATGGTGAAAACTGCATCAAAATCCATCGTGGTTCTGGAGATTACCCGTGACATCCAAGAATGGGGGGACTTTGTTTTATAGTAAGTAGAGATTAAAATTTTAAGAAGGGCAGATAACGTCGCTGTTCCGCCCCTTTATGACCACCATTATCAAATTATGATTTGGGTTCTGTGAGGGGTTAACGAAAATAAAACACAAATGAGGTTAATTGCCAGCATTCACCCGGATTGAAGAAACAAGACTAGAGAAAACCATACTCTGGATGGCTGCTGTCAACACCATGATTAGAAATGCAGTCAAGAATTTCCGGGATGGTACCCAAATTAAGGCCTCAGCAGGCTCCTACCAAAATCCTAGCCTCAATTAGAAATTCACACTCTAGAACAGCCATCATACAGGTTATCAGAAACACCCTAAGTCCCTACAATGAATCAACAACTCAAGAAATATATCTAAAGGAGCAAAGGATTTATTTTTTACCAATAGATTGTAATAGATTGAAACTCCAGAGAGTACATGATTACTTTCATAAAACTTTATTATTGCCATCAGACTACCTATAATTTTAGTATATTGATATTTTCAAAGGAAGTAGGAGACATCTGTTACTTAGGAAGAAAAATAAACAGTGATGGATGAAGCAAAGAGGATATAAAAAGTAGGTTAGCTCAGGCAAAGGAAAGCATGTCTACAGAAAAGGAATCTGTTGACATTGAATATAGATTTAGGTATTAGGAAGTCATTTTTGAAGGCCTTTGTCTGGAGCATAGAACTGGAAGTGAAACTGGACTATTGGTGCAACAGAAAGGAGGAGAATTGAAGTTTCTTGCGACTGCTAAAGAGAAGAGATAGGTTGGTAGGACACATACTAAGACACCCAGGAAAAGCAAGCTTAGGTATGGAAGGAAGGCTCGATGACAAGAACTGTAGGGGTAGACCAAGGTTAGAATATGTTAAACAGATTGCCTCGGATGTAGGGTGTGGTACTTAGTAGAGATGAAACGTTTAGCATAGGACAGGGAGGCATGGAGCGCCGTATCAAACCAGTCAAAAGACTGGAGACTCAAACAACAACATGTTTACACTCACATTGCAGTGCGATGTGCTGAAATCTGGCGAATGTATTGTGACATACGATTATTTTCAAGGTTTTAAAGGGCTATTTGTAAAAAACAGGATATTAAATCCTCCGAACTGAAAATCTGTTCTTTCCATTACCTGAAAATTGGAAGTGTCCAGGGATAAAAGGTCTTATGGTAACCCTTTGACATTTAGATGAAAACTGAAATCAATTTTAGTATGGTCCCGTATTCACTGCGTTTGCTGCTTACATGACAAAGAAAGTAGTATAAATTGAAATCGATGGGAACTTGTCATGGTGGTCAACCTGCAGTTATGTTGGCTACCTAATATTGAAAAGCCAATACAAAATTTCAAGTTGATAAGTAAAAATTTGGAAGTGCAGGGCACATTATCGCTTCTGTTCAGGCCTGGTGACTTTACACATTAGTTGGTACCACAACTAAAATTGAAAATTGGCTGTGCCACTTGCTCACCTCTAAGGTATGCTTCTTTCCCTAAAAAAACACATACTGTAAACTAAATCCCTGAGATATCACATTTTTATAAATATTCCGCAGAGCTAGATCATTTGTGGATCAATTAACATTAATATAATTACTTCTGATAAATGTTTTACAGGCAGTCAACACTATATTCAAAAGTTGAAATTTGTCGTTCATTATGTAACACTGACAGCAAATATGATATTATTATTATCAAATATACAGTTCACGCCACAATTTTGGTCGCTTGGTTCTGATTGCACAGTCATACAGAGGACGGTCTGCGAGCGACGACTGTTCAATCGGAACTCACCGGCCAAAAGCCGTGGCGTGATCTGTACACATGTAGATAGATATTATTAGTTCCTTTTGTATTGATACAACCTCCAAATTCTAGTGCATATACCTTACTCCCCCCTTTCTTCATAGTCCTATCATACATAACCTCCAAATCAGTCTATGGAATGACCTAACTTCTATTATTCCTGCATAGGTTCCAAATTCTTGTTTGAATCCCATGATCCTCTTGCAAATGGATTATGAGAAGGAAGGAGAAACAATCTAATTTAAACCCCAGGAGGTTGGTAATTGAAAAAGTAATTTTTATTTTGCATTACACAATGTAGTACAAGAAATACAATTACTGCATATTATAAAAAGAACCACACAACTGAAACTGCATTCTCGCCCAGGTCTGTTCCATGCAACTTGCAGTTCAACTGGATCTAGTGGACAGATCTGTAAGAATACAAACATGAAGCTATTAATATAATGTAACTTATAAGGCACTACACATATAAGAATGCAGGCTATGCTTATCAAGAAAATATACTGTAAATGGCCATAGAGGACTTCGGCTATTAGGTCGTTGATTGTACAATGAGTGTACAAACCATATAGATGAAGGATAGAAAGCACAACACGAACTCATAACTTCCAGATTTGGCTTCTGATACTCTACCTCTGAGCTTATGTGGAGACAGTTTTGGTTTTTCTATGCATTACCACGTCGAACATAATCGCTCGGAGACAGGGCAAAGGCAGTTAGAGCTGGATGTCACAGGTAGTGTCCCACATGTTTTGTACGTTGTAACTTTTAGCGTCCATCTATGTGGTTTGTAGGCCCACTCTTTGTACAACACACAACCTAATAATAGTTGAAATTTCCTTGCTCGTTTGATGAGTCATCTTTTACAATTTACCAGATATAATGGTATTTGGGCCTTTATCATTACAATCAGAGAGAAAAACATAAAGTTCTGATGCAAAAAACAAGACTTCAACCTACAGTGTAATAGTAAAAAAGTAATAACGGTGGGCACAGAAGGTAGAGTATATTGAAAGGCAAGTCATTTGTCCCTGGCACATAGAATTACATGGCATCCTTGAAACATGAGTTAACTTCTGTGTTCTCCAGAGTAGCTGGTAACAGTTGAGGAGACGAGAACCCTTGAAAAAATTTACTAAACTACTGATTTTAGCCAAGTCAATACCTTCTGTAATGATTCAAAATAGATTTCCCTTTTATATCATGGCAGAGTTAAATTTCAGCTGTGTTAGCCATTATCCGCGTGAATTATGCACAACTACAGCAACGCCAACCACACGCATACGTTACTAATTGCTTTTGTAAAAGTTATATTTGCCTAGACCAGGTGGCGGCCCTGTGTTAGTCTTTGTCCCAGGTGACAAGAAGTGGAACGACCTATGACGCAAGGATCTATTAATGAAATCACAGAAGTGGAAGTTAGGAAAGCCATCTCTAAAATTAAGATTCATAAAGCAACCCATAAGAACAAAGGGTAAAGTTTATAAAACTGCCGTAAAACCAATCCTACTCTATGGAAGTGAAACATGGGCTACTACAAAGGCACATGAGCAAAAGCTACATACCACTGAAATGCGTATGATACATAGGGCAGGCGGAGTTACTCTCAAAAGATAAAATCCGTAATGAACATGTGCGAGGCAGTTTAAAATAGCACCTATACCGGTAACTGAGAAACTTTTAGAGTCCAGCCTAAGGTGGTATGGCCATGTTATGCGAAGACCGGAGGGGATCTTTAACGTGCGCACCCTCAAATGCCAACTGACTGCGCCAGGATATGAATCTGCAACCTTGGGCCCAGCAGGCGAGGACATTACAAACAGCCAGTTCCTTTTTGTAACAAACAAAATTTATTAATCTCATGCAGCCTTTTTTTCCATTTTCCTACAATTGTGTTGACCGACTGAAAAGCAGCCACCAACTGATAACGGAAAATGACTGCGAGGTGTTATTGCATTTTTTCAGCAGTGCCAACATTATCGTTTGGTGCCAGTTTTGCTGCTAAGTTCAAAAGTGGTGAACGTCGAATAAGGCTTTACATACAACCACAATCCTAACCTGGGGCATATGTACCAGACCCCCTCTCCTGTACTACAGTAATTTTGGCTCTTATTTTGCAGTGCCGACACATGACCGAACTTGTATAAGGCCCATAATAGAATATGTGTCATAAATGCAAAATTTCCTAACACCAACAATATCAAATAGCTCTTGGTAGACTCCTATAATGCGCTTCAGCGCACTCCCACGTAGATGACTGTCAGGCCGAAAATTTCTGATGTAAAAGTTGGACGAGACCAAGTCATACATCACTACTTGGTTCGACGGCTGCATTGACGAAAGAAACCATTGGCAGCTACTTGGTTAGCAGACTGGGAATCGTGCGGTGTCGCCGGCTCGATACGTTATCGAACCTGTTCGAACTGTTAGCCGACCTCACACACAAAGCAAGCGGAGAACTGACGGCTTAGACCAGCGGTTCCCAACCTTTTTGTCCCTCCCGTACCCCTTTATACATATTTATCTAAAATAGTAGCCCTAAGGAGAGTAGAATCCAAGCCAGTGAAATGAAATTCCTAAGAAGTATGATAGAAAAGACAAGGGAAGACAAGAGTGAGGAATGAAGATGTTAGGAAGGAAGTTGGGATGGGAAAACTAAATGAGAGAATTGAGAAGAATAAACTAAGGTGGTTTGGACATGTAAAGAGGATGGAGGAAAATAGAATACCAAGACAGATGCTGGAGGCAAGGTGCAAGGGTAAGAGAGCAAGAGGAAGACCTAGAAGAAGGTGGATCGATTCAGTGAAGAACAGCTTAAGAAAAAGAAATCTGGACTGGGACAAGATCGTGGAAGGAAAGAGGAAAGTGGACAAGTGCCATAAATACCCCGACCCGGCAGAAGCTGGATAAGGGGAAATGATGATGATGATGGGATGATGATGCTAAATATAATTTTTCAATTTTACTTTCATTTACTTGGGCAAATGAAGATGTATAAACATTTAGCTGAGGAAAATAAACAATACAGTACCGTACATAACATGTTTTTGTTTTTATTGGAAACTAATTAATTCTAGCGTTTAGTTTGGCAAAACTAGACAAATCGGGACAATAGCAGTGGGTCGGTGAAAGTGACTGGGGATGGGATAGGGTGGGAACATTGATCTTGACGTTCGTGAATAAGACGGCACTTCGCGCCGGTACATTAAGACTGAAACGTACGATGGGAACATGGCGCCCGCCATTACCGTTTAATTTTGGCGTACCCCTAAGAGGTTCGTTGCATACCACCAAGGAGTACGCATACCCCAGGTTGGGAACCACTGGCCTAGATGATGTTTTCTGAAACCTTTCCCTCTCGTACGGTATGTATGAACGTATTAGACTATTAGTGGTTCGAATGCCACTGTCGGCAGCCCTGCAGATGGTTTTCCGTGGTTTCCCATTTGCACACCAGGCACATGCTGGGGCTGTACCTTAATAAAGGCCACTGCCACATCGCTCCGCGCCTAGCCCTCTTCTATCCCATGGTCACCATACGACCTATCTGTGTCGGTGCGACGTAAACCAAAGTGTACATAATAATAACAATATTAATATGGATTATCGCCCCCCCCCCCCACCGTCACTGATACGTTTTTGGTTTCTGGGAAGGATGTAATAATGTCGAGGATATTAACAAACGTATGTTCCTGAAACGGAACAAATTAATCACATATATAAACATACTGTTGCCGCACGATTGTACGAAGAACGTGTTGTGACCCGTCTCCTTTGTTCTGGAGGCAGTTTGTATATTCTGGGGAGACATGTGCATCGAATCATCGCACAAAAACAGATTGTGGCTGTCTCCACATTACAGATCCTGTTTGAAGGGGTTATATGCACAAACTATACAGTAGTGCACAGCAAACACAAGACGAGCCAGTACCGCCTAGCACAATGCTCGAACACAACCTTCGTGAGGTTTCTGGGTGGATAAGAACACGCCGATAGGTCGCAGCGCACTCAAAAGGTCGTACAAAGGACGAACTTTTATCGAACTCTGGCGTCTTCTGTTCCAGCATGAGCGAATGATACTCAAGTTCGAGTGAGCTCGCACGGGCATGACACGCAACGTAGCACGGCGCGCACAAAAGCTCAAACTTGTTCGAACTCTGACGTCATCTGTTCGAGCAGCTCGAGCCGAGCTCAAGCACATCACTATCTATAACCCACCCGCCATCCCAAATTATAACAACACTTATAGGGTATAGTAAAAATTCCAGCTGTGTCTGCCATTATCGGTGTTACAACAGTATTGCCAACCCCACGCATACGGTACAAATTGTATAGGTGGTCTTTCGACCAGATCAATGTTCCTTTTGTCAACCGTGCCCCTCTAGCTTCCCGCGACTATTGTAACCTTAGTTTAGTCCAATCCAATGGTTTTTGACAATGGTTCCAGTCTAACGTGTCCTGGGCCCTATTTCACAAAAATCGACAGGTCCGACAATTGTGACAATTTAACGGTAGCGGTTCACTATAGACCATCCTTTGTATAAATATTTTTAAACACTGAAATTACCTGATTTAATAGTCGGGAGGATATCAGGAGAGGATTGAGTATTAGATGTTCACTGCTCCGCTGTCATAGACCCACCGTCCTGCCCAAATAGCGACACGACTTATATAGTTGAAATCGAAGTTCTCACCCCAACATTCTCACTGAGTCAGTATTGCGAACCCCACGCGTTTTTAAATTAAAAAAAAACTGAAATTACCTGATTTAATAGTCGGGAGGATATCAGGAGAGGATTGAGCATTAGATGTTCACTGCTCCGCTGTCATAGACCCACCATCCCGCCCAAATAGCGACACGACTTATATAGTTGAAATCGAAGTTCTCACCCCCATCATTCTCACTGAGTCAGTATTGCCAACCCCACGCGTTTGGTACTATTTCGCACGTGATGTATGAAAGCACTAAGTGAACTCAATTACAGTGTTTATTTATGTATTTATAATGTGAAGCCTCCGTGGCTTAGGCGGCAGCACGCCAGCCTCTCACCGCTGGGTCCGTGGTTCAAATCCCGGTCACTCCATGTGAGATCTGTGCTGGACAAAACGGAGGCAGACAGGTTTTTCTCCGGGTACTCCGGTTTTCCCTGTCAAAATTTCATTCCAGCAACACTCTCCACTATCATTTCATTTCATCTGTCATTCATTCAATCATTGCCCCAGAGGAGTGCGTCAGGCCTCGGCAGCCGGCACAGTCCATATCCTCGCCGCTAGATGGGGGCTTCATTCATTCCATTCCTGACCCGGTCGGAGACTGGAAGCAGGCTGTGGATTTTCATTTTCATTTATGTATTTATAATGTTTTACATACAAAAACAGACCTAACCTGGGGCTTACGCCCCAGACCCCCTTGCTTTTAGTACTAGCAGTAATTTTCCACAAGACAGTGCCTAACTTAGTAGCGAAGGCGTGTGGTGAATTTCTTTATTCAAGTTGGTAACGTCGTCGCATGATCGACTTTCGGGTGTCACATGACTGTCAAAGATGACGACCGTAAGTGAAAAAAGTGAAGAAAAATTGCATTCTTTCCGTGAAATAACAATTATTGCGGTGCAGCTGTGGCTATTGAGTATGAAGAGATTGTGAAACGACTCCCAACAACTCCCCGAAAGGTATGCATATCATAAATGATATATTTTCAATAAGCTAAGGTGTTATAGTGCGGGCCAAACCATTGGAAGCCTGAAGGTCACGCGTAGTCGGTGTGGTGTTGTCATGTACGTTCTCGCATCCAGCACTCGACCGAAGGTACCGTGCAATAACATGGCAACACCGCCAGGCGCGGGGAGGAGAGCGGAGCGGAGAGCCCCTCGACCTCCAGGCTTCCAATGGTTTGTCGCGCACTATAAAAGTTGTTAAAAGTGATGAAAAGGGAGGATGGTCTAAAGTGAACAATAAATAAAAGGATCCCCTTTAGGTCACCTAAAAACCCTAGGCCTAGTCCTACTGATAATAATAATACTAATGTTATTTGTTTTACGTCCCTTTTAACTACTGCGGCTTTTAGAGACTCCGGGGTGCTGGAATTTTGCCCCAAAGGGGATCTATAACGTGCCAGGAAATCTACTGACACGGCTCCCTCACATTTGCACACCCTCAAATTCCAGATGACTGCGCCAGGTTTCGATCCTGCAACTGCAGGCGAGAACGTTACCGCTGAGCCACGCAGCCAGCGTAGACCTACCGCCGTCAAAGAGACAGATCTACATAATAACAGCACACTGTAAATGTTTATTGGTTCTGAAACATTAACGCAAAAAACATTATCGTGCACTAGTGTTCGTCACGCATGTGCTCTAAAGATCGTCAGCTATGACGACTATTGGACACGATGATCAAACGACAATTTAATTAATGCAGGGTGCTTCAGAACCACATTATAAGTATATTGCCGCTGTTAGGTCTTACAGGGAGATATGACAATGTGCCATTTTTCGTCTCAAATGACTAGCATTGGTAAAGTGAGTGTTTTTAAATCCCGTCACCAGCATTTCTAACCAAAATATGAACGGGAGCATGAAATAGCAAATCGCGTATGTTACAGAAACAATTACCAACTATATCACACAATTGTAACATTTTAAAATGTCGGAACATAACACGTATCATGCACATAACTCGCGGGCCTGCTTAGCACATGCGAGAAGCAATACGCCGCGTCAAGACAGCTCAACTCACACGAGATGTTTGACGCTGGGAATCACCTATTACATCGCACGCATGATTTCGCAAAGTTGCTCCTTATTATCGGCAACGAAGGTATGACGAATCTCGTAAGACTTCGTGCGTTGAGAAAGACCCATTGACATCCTTATTATATGTACTTACTGTATATACGAGAGTGACGACTATTGGGTCAGTGACGAAAACCGGTACCGTACAGTTACCTACTGCCGCTTTTTAATCGCTCCATTCCAACGATTCTAACAACACTGTAGGCTATTAATGTAACGGGAACCTTCCAAACGCTCCTAAATACGAAAAGACAGGTTATGGTAATAATCGACATGTAACAAGGCGCCTGTCGAGTTTTCGATGACAATCTGACAATTGTACAACCACTGCTGACATATTCATTAGTTCATAAAGAGAAACTGGTGACATATGTCAGATTTCTACCTGTAGGCATTACAACTTTATGAAACAGAAACTTGTCGAACCACCGAATTGTCGGATATTTTAAGTCATCTGACAGATGTCGACTTGTCCAGTTTATTAAAATAGGGCCCAGATCAACGGTTACAGCCTAATGCGTCTAGATTCTAGCTTCCAGCCGCAGACGAATGAGTTTTGCCTAGTGGTGGTGTATTTTATATCTAACATGTTGGGCACACTGCCGTGACACCAACGTCTCGTCATGTGTTGCTCTCAAGGGGAGGATACGATGCAGGGGTCACCGATTCGAACCATCTTTAGTACACGTGTAGGGTATTACCAGGTGCAAGTAGTAAAGTGCGCTTCTCAGCAGTTTCCGAGAAATTAATTAATTGCAATTACATGTCGGAGTCTATGTGCATTGTACGCTAGCAAGAATCCAACAAGCGCGCGGTGCAGCGGTAAGAGCACTGCTTCGTAAGCGCGGGATCGAATCCCACCGGTGAGCCTTTGCAGTGTGTTGTGTTTTTTGTACCAATAACATGAGTCACTGCTTGCGGGGTACGAGGGTGGTCCGATGGTCCACAGACATGCAATGAAAAGAAAAGACAGGGCCTTAAATGTATACATTTATTCGTATACATATAATAGAATACACCTGACCGTGTATAATAGCAATGCATTTGCAATGCCAATGCTGTATATTATGTAGTCAAAAACGTTTAACCCCCATACGATGATTTCAGAATCTCTTTTTCCGCTCACATAACACGTTATTGCAATTGACTGCAAAATAAACATTATTCACTACACATACACTTGTACGAATTGGCAATGTTTACAAGAAGAAGAAAAAAAACACAACTCACTGCAAAAACTCATCGGTGGGATTTGATCCAGCGCTTACGAAGCAGGGCTCTTACCACTGCACGGCAATTAATTAATTTCTCGGTAACGGCTTACTACCTTACTAATGTGTACTAAGGATGGTACGATTCGACGACCCATGCATCGTATCCTCTCCTTGTCAGCTGGAGTGAGCAACATGGCTGCCGTAGTTCTAATTCAACAAGAATGAAACATACAGTACACAATTACGTAATTTAGCACATATTTCCAGTATATTGGTCATAATGAACTGCAATTTCAACAGCTATTGTCCCCTGGAAACCCTGAAAAGGTATGAAAATCATATATTATCATTCAACATCTAATTGAAACTGTTAAGTCAGGTTCCTGTGTCCTGCACTACAAATCAAACAATTTATTGAGTAATGCTAACAAAATGACTAGGCTAATAAATGAAATGCACCACCAAAAACTTTATTATTTTCAGGTTATAATTTAGGATGTCCCAATAATTGGAAAAATAGGCCTATTGTGTTGACAGACTGAAAATTCGCAATAATATTACTCCCAACCGGACACAACATTTTGGGACGTGATGATGCAGTGGTCAGTTGCCTCTCAGCAAGACGTACCGGTTTCAATTCCCGGGCAACGCCTATTCTTAAATGTTATATTGTATCGTAACAAGATTTTTGAATATGCCCACTTACAGTAAACCAAATACAGTACGGTACCTCGGCTTTATAACATATGCTGTATACACAAGGAATGAGGCAAAAATTAAGGTTTGATAGAACGAATCGGCAAATTGTATTCATAAAGAAAACTTACAGGCTCTTCCGTATAAATCACTCCTCTGAAACTCTAGCTAGGCCTAGTTGGTTATTGAGGTTTCAATGGTCGAAACTACGAAGTCATCTGCCCCTCAAACTCTCCTGCATCAGTCTGAAAAGAAAGGAAATATTGTAACACGCACCCAAATGAATGAAATAAGCGTTCAGTACATGTTGGAAAGCATAGCATACTTACTTTTGCTTGTAATAAATAACCTCCAGTCTTCAATGGCGGCCAGCCGTGGCATTTCAACAAATCTTTCTACTGTAACGGTCACGTGATGTTTGTCAGGCACAAGCAGCGGAAAGGAACAGTAAAATACACATGGAACGGGTATATTAGGTGGCCAATCACATTTCAAGGCAATGAATTTCTTCTGACCAATCAGGTGAAGTACCATTTCAGGCTACAGACGTATGTATTACAATGTGTATAAACATTTCCTGTGCCAGATTTCATTGCGTTGGGAATATTAAATCGCGAGAAAGGTCCATTTAAGATTTTCAAATTAACTTGGCCACCATGTTCGTTTTGTAGTTAACCGGTTTTTGAAAAACTTATAGATGAACTTCCAGTAGTGTCCTTTATCTTCGTACAAAATTTCAGGGTAATACCGCTAATAATTTCAGAGATATTGAATGTCGGTGAAATATTTCGCACATCCGCCATCTTGTGGTTTTGTAAACAATTGAACGAAGTTAGATATCGGTGCTTTACAAAGTGTATAAACATATACTGTAGCAAGTGTTATTGCGTTTGGTTGGTTAAATCGCGAGAAACGTCTATTTAAAAGTCGCAAATTCGCGTGGCCGCCATGTTGGTTTTGTAGTTACCAGTTTTTCAAAAGTCACATAGGTGAACTTGTAGTAGTTCCCTTTATCACCGTAAAAAATTCCAGGGTGGTATCGGGAATAGTTTCGGAGATATTGAATGCTGGTGAAATGCGCGCGTATCGTTAAAAAAAAATCGTATGCGTTCATATTCCATTCATGCGATTGCAATGGAAATTGGTGAGATGTAGCGTACACAGCCGCCATGTTGGATTGGTGAGACGTCACAAAATTTCACGGGCACGGTCGGGTCGCCCAAAATAGTGCTATGAACTTACCGAGTTTTATTGAAATCGCTCCAGCGGTTTAGAATTTATTAGGGGGACACACACACACACGGACAAAATGTGATCTCATAAGCCTATTTTTTTCAATTCCCGGTCAATGCATGTGAGATTTTCGAAGTGAAATGCCATGTCCTATGGTTCGGATTCCACGTAATAAGGAGGTCCCGTGGCTCATGATCGCGAGATTAACGGTCACGTTAAACTACAAGCTTCCTTTTTTTTCAAAATTGAAAATAGGCTAAAAATGAATTGCTGTTCGTTAGTCTCGCTAAAACTCGAGAACGGCTGGACCGATTTGGCTAATTTTGGACTTGAATTATTTGTGGAAGTCCAGAGAAGGTTTAAAAGGTGAATAAATATGAAAGTTGTAGCGCACGAGTAGATTCAACAAATGAGTGACGGCACGCGAATCGCTTAAAGAAAGTCCCGTATGCGTTCATATACCATTCATTCGATTGCTATGAAACTTTGGTTGTATTGTTTTGCACACTCCAGGAAAGGTTTCTGACTTAGTAAATCATTTTACAATAGGTAGTGCATGTGTAGATTCAACACATGAGTAACGGTTCGCGCATCGTTAAAAAAATCCATATGCGTTCATGTACCATTCATGCGATTGCAATGAAATTTGGAGAAATGTTGTTTCCACTCCCGCAAAGATTTCTGATTTAGTAAATCTATTTTACAAATTGTAGCGCACAAGTAGATTCAACAAATGAGCGGCGACGCGCGAAGCGTTTCAACAAAGTCCCGTATGCGTTCATATACTATTCGTCTGATAGCGATGAAACTTGGGTGAGATGTTGTGAACACTTCAGGGAATCCTTCTGGGTTAGTAAATCCACTTTACAATAGGTATCGCACAAGTAGATTAAACAAATGAGCGACGACGCGCGAAGTGTTTCAATATTGTCCCATATGCGTTCATATACCATTCGTCCGATAGCGACTAAATTTGGGTGAGTTGTTGTGTACACTTCAGGGAAGGTTTATGGCTTTGATAAATCCACTTAACAATATGTAGCGCACGAGTAGAATCAACAAAAGAGCGACGACGTGCGAAGCATTTCAACAAAGTCCCGTATGCGTTCATATACCATTCGTCCGATAGCGATGGAACTTGGGTGAGATCTTGGGTACACTTCAGGGTCAGTTTCTGGGTTAGTACATCCACTTTACAATAGTTATCGCACAAGTAGATTCAACAAATGATCGACGGCACGCGAATCGCTTAATCAGAGTCCCGTAGCGTTCAAATACCATTCATCCGATTGCTATGAATCTTTGCTTGAATTGTTGTGCACACTCCAGGAAAGGTTTCGGACTTAGTAAATCCTTTTTTACAATAGGTAGCGCACGAGTAGATTCAACAAATGAGTAACGGCGCGCGTATCGTTTAAAACAAATTCGTATGCGTTCATATACCATTCATGCGATTGCAATGAAATTGAGAGAAATTTTGTTTCCACTCCCGCAAAGATTTCTGATTTAGTAAATCCATTTTACAATTGGTAGCGCACGAGTAGATTCAACTAATGAGCGACAGCACGGGAATCGTTTCAACCAAGTCCTGTATGCGTTCATATACAATTCATCCGATTGTGATAAAACGTTGGTGAGTTGAGTACAGTCCTGCGAAAGTGTATGAATTAGTAAATCCGTTTTTCAATGGGTGGCGCATAAAAAGTTTCAACAAATAAGTGAAGGCGCGTGAATCGTTTAAACAAAATCCCGTATGCGTTCATATACCATTCATTTCATTGCGTTGAAACTTTGGTGAGTTGTTGAGCACGCTTCAATGATTTTTTTGAGATAGTAAATCAATTTTACAATAGTTTAGAGGTGGTTAACGGAAAGTAAATAAATGATGGGAATCCAAAAGCACTTCAACAAACAAAGTTACAACGCCAACTCTTTCTTTGATTGGCATTGCAACGCATGCCGGGTACAGCTAGTTGTTGATAAAAACCATGACAAGCTATTTCTTTTATGTTGAATTTCGATATTTTTCGATTTTCTCCCCAATATTTTCCGGTGATACAGTGACCTTCGCTGTTAGGAACAAAATTGTTACGCAATCTTGTAGATTTAGCTAGCAGCCACCTATAAAGATTCTTCTGCAAATCCTAAGGATTTTGCTGTTTCTTTTTTAATCAACGTGTACTCAAGCGAACAATAGTTTGGTCCTTGCTTCATACCTGAAGGCCTACACCTCCTCTTGTCAGACTTTTAACATACAAGGCTAATGCCTCTTTATTAGGAACAGATATTAATAGTATATTTACATAGAACAGCAATTGTATATGAAAAATTTGCAAGAAAACCTCCTTGCACCATTTTGAGCAGGGGTTGAATGATTTGAAGCCTTTGGGATAATGATAAACAATTTATCTTCTTGTTTTCAGAAATAAACTCTCCTATTTCTCGAGCTACCGTTCCCTGCACCCAGAGTCACTAAGGTGTCATCTAACTCACTCATCTTATAAATAAAAGCAAAGGGAATTGCCATTACACAGGGCCGGATTTAGATTTTATGCGCTCCTAGGCCCGTGGGATTTTGTCGCCCCCTCTTCATACCATCGTGAAGGAGGAAGAATTTAGACCTCAGAAAGGTCTTTGTGAAGGTCATTTTATTTTAATGTATCGAGAAGTAAAATCAATTAAGTAAATTAAAATATCGAGAGATTCAACTGTTTCAAAATGAATATAGCCTATATGAATTATAAATAAACAGGCCAATGAGATATTAAAATATGTTTAAACTATTTAACACTCATTATGCACTTACATATATTCAGATATACATATACACTACCTCAGGGGTGCCCAACCTTTTTTTTCTATAAGCCACATTGTAAATGGGGAAAAGAAGACTGAGTGCTGTAATACTGTATTAAGGACACAAATGGAAAGCCTCTAACAGATAGGGAAGAAAAAGTTGAGATATGGAAAGCTTACATAGAGTGTTTGTATAAGGGAAAGGAGTTTTATAATCATGTAATGGAAAGGGAGGAGGAAATTGATGAGGATGCAAAAGGAGATTTAATATTGAGATCAGAATATGACCGAGCATTGGAGGACTTAAGCAGGAACAAAGCACCAGGCATAGATGATATACCGATTGAGTTGCTACGCTGCATAGGAGATGAAGGTCTGATGAGGTTATATCACTTGGTGTATGGGATTTACGAGACAGTTGAGGTACCCTCTGATTTCAAGAAGAATGTTATCATCCCTATATCGAAGAACGTGGGAGCTGACAGATGTGAATATTTTCGTACAATCAGCTTGATTACGTATGCTTCAAAGATCCTGTCTAGAATATTTTACACGAGGACGGAAAGCCAGATAGAAAAGAAGTTGAGTGAAGACCAGCTTGATTACAGGAGAAATGTAGGAACAAGGGAAGCTGTACTAAGTCTTAGGCTGATTTTAGAAGGTAGTATAAGGAAAGTTAAGAGAACGTTCATGGCATTTGTAGACTTAGAAAAGGCTTTTGATAACGTTGATTGGACTAAATTGTTTGACATTTTGAAATCTATTGGAATAAAGTACAGGGATAGGAGGGTGATCTACAATCTATACAGAAACCAGACAGCAGTCATTCGAGCTGAAGGACATGAGAGAGAAGCTGGTATTCGGAAAGATGTAAGGCAAGGCTGCAACTTATCACTCATACTTTTCGATATTTACATTGAACAAGCAATGAAGGAAATTGAAGACAAATTTAAAGTGGGAGTGAAGATTCAAGGAGAAATAATTTCAACTCTGAGATTTGCCAATGACATAGTCATCTTGCCCGACACGCCTGAGGATTTGAATGAGTTTTTGAATGGTATAGACTCCGTCTTGAGGAAGGAATTCATGATGAAAATTAATAAATGTAAAACAAAAATATTGGAATGCAGCCGAAATAAATCAGAAACCTCTATGGATATCAAATTTTCAGGTGAAAACCTAAAGGAAGTAGGAGACTTCTGTTACTTAGGAAGCAAAATATTCAGTGATGGACGAAGCAAAGAGGATATAAAAAGTAGATTAGCTCAGGCAAGGAAAGCATTTATACAGAAGAGGAATCTGTTGATATCGAATATAGATTTAGGTGTTCTGAAGTCATTTTTAAAAGCCTTTGTCTGGAGCGTGGCGCTCTACGGAAGTGAAACTTGGACTATTGGTCCAGCAGAAAAGAGGAGAATTGAAGCGTTTGAAATGTGGTGTTACAGGAGAATGATGAAGATCAGATGGGTGGATAGGGTTACAAACGAAGAGGTATTAAGACTAGTGGGAGAGGAGAGATGTTTCTGGCGACTGCTAACGAAGAGAAGAGATAGGTTGGTAAGACACATACTAAGACACCCAGGAATAGCAAGCTTAGTTATGGAAGAAAGGGTCGAGGACAAGAACTGTAGGGGTAGACCAAGGTTAGAATATGTTAAACAGATTGCCTCGGATGTAGGGTGTGGTAGCTATGTAGAGATGAACCGATTAGCTCAGGACAGGGAGGCATGGAGAACTGCATCAAACCAGTCAAAAGACTGAAGACTCAAACAACAAAAACAACACATTGTAAATAGTTGGTGGAGCTTGCGGGTCAATGACACTCCGGGGGGTTTGAGGGGTATCAAATATTTTTAAAATGTAGGAGGCTGTCTGAGCTTAATTTTCTTTGTATTGTTGCCATTTTCTATATTTATAAAAAAATGAAACTCTAAAAATAAATTTAAATATTTTTAATAAATCCCTTTAAAGTAGTAGTACGAAGATATTCAATACACTCATAGAGAAAATAATGCAATGAATATAAATCTTCTTCCATGATGGCCAGTAGGCCCAATTAAAGTTTTAAATTCATTATGTACGGTTTTAATGACAGAATATCAAATTACACTATGTCGTGAATAAATGAGAGGTAAAAATATTAAACCTAGAAATGTTCTTAATAAATTTAAACCTACAGCATGAATGACGAAGAGTGAGTATTTATGTTCATTTGACACAATTAATAATAAAATTATGAAGTAAAGTTCATGATAATTTAGTTTAGTTGGACGACTGGAACTTGTTTAAAAGTTTTGGCGACACGGCGCGGGCCGGACATAATGGTCTTGCAGGCCGTAAGTTGGGCAGTCCCGCAGTACATCATACAACCTACAACTATGCCTAGCCACAGCCAGCAGAGGCACACTGACAGCCAAGCGTAAGTTGGGCAGTCCTGCAGTACATCATACAATCTACAACTATGACTAGCTACAGCCAGCAGAGGCACACTGACAGCCAAGCGTAAGTTGGGCAGTCCTGCAGTACATCATACAACCAACAACTATGCATACTGACCTAGCCACAGCCAGCAGAGGCACACTGACAGCCAAGCGTAAGTTGGGCAGTCCTGCAGTTCATCATACAACCTACAACTATGCCTAGCCACAGCCAGCAGAGGCACACTGACAGCCAAGCGTAAGTTGGGCAGTCCTGCAGTACATCATACAACCTACAACTATGCCTAGCCACAGCCAGCAGAGGCACACTGACAGCCAAGCGTAAGTTGGGCAGTCCTGCAGTACATCATACAATCTACAACTATGCCTAGCCACAGCCAGCAGAGGCACACTGACAGCCAAGCGTAAGTTGGGCAGTCCTGCAGTACATCATACAACCTACAACTATGCCTAGCCACAGCCAGCAGAGGCACACTGACAGCCAAGCGTAAGTTGGGCAGTCCCGCAGTACATCATACAACCTACAACTATGCCTAGCCACAGCCAGCAGAGGCACACTGACAGCCAAGCGTAAGATTCGCTCGTCCAGCGTCGCCTATACGTGGCAGGCGAACGGGACTTTGATTCGTGGAGAGCACGTAGATGTTGACGTATACCGTAGTGTATTGTCTATAACATCTAATGGAAATTTTCTGACAAAAAAGAGCGGTTTAATTTTGCGCCCCTCAGCATGATGCGCCACTAGGCCGAGGCCTATGGGGCCTATTGGTAAATCCAGCCCTGCCAATACACACATTGAACACATTGAAAAGAATTTCCAACATGGCGCCTTGTGAAAGCTGTGCAAATAGTGCTGTAGTAAATAAGCTTAAAATAACTGGTAAATTGTTGTGTTCGAGGTGCAAAAATATTGGAACGGACTCCAATTAGTGTTCGTCTTGCGCGATATAGGTAAAACACGCGAATGTAGTGGTGACTAGGGCCAAAGCAAAGCTAGTTGAGGAAGCCGCGTGTGAAAGCATCACAACTTGTGAACACGACTGTGATTATCAGGAGCTTAAAAATGAATTAGTGTCTAAGGATGAAATAATCAGGTTACTGAAAGAGGATGTGAGAAGACTTGTTGAAGAGATTGAACGTTGAAGTATAGACCAGGGCGAAAGAAGTGAAAAGTGGACTCTTGTTGTGAAACGTGGTACTGGACCAACTAGGCCAAATTTTAGGCCTAAGATCGTGGACAATAGCGTGCGTGTGCCGCTTAATATCTCATTTGGGGGACTCCAAGAAGTAAGGGACGATAACACATCAGTGAAAAAGTGTGCCTAAGCCTACTAAACAACAGGAGAAAGTAGGTAAAGTGTTGATTTATTCGGACAGTCACGGACGCGGAGTAGCAGCGAATATCTTGGCGAGTTGTGGTCACTTCAATAGTGAAATCCGCGGCATCATTTACTGCAGTTGTGAGTGGATCAAAAAGTGGAACAGCGTCGTTATCTTCGAATGATTTTGTAGTGATCGTTGGCGGCTCTAATGATGATTCAAGAAATGAAGGTAAAAATGTGGTCAGCTCCCTGAAAGGAACTCTATCTTCGCTCACCCACAATAACGTCGTAGTTGTGAACCTTCCCCACATTTATAATCTAATGGAGAAATCCTGCGTAAATAAAGCTGTAAAAGACACGAATATAGGGATTGCGAAGGTATGTAAACACTTTCGCAATGTTCATATGCTAGATGTTAGTAGGTGGGATAGAGCTATGCTCACTAGACACGGCCAACATTTCAATAAGCTAGGTAAGGAAGTCTCAAGTTGTGAAATAAGTAAAATTATTAAGATTAAGTTAAAGGAAAAGGTAGACACCATTACATTACAGTGGGCACTTGGGTATCAGAACCAGGGAAACTGTTAGAAGAAGCTGGATCTGAAAAACAGATTCAGCAGGTGTATTCAGAAACCACTAATAGTAAATTAAAAGGGTTCAATATTGATGATTATATGCATATCTACCATCAGAATGTTCAACATCTAAGTAATAAAGTAGATCATTTAAATAACCTCATAAATTCCAAAAACTACTGTGTTGCTGTGTTCACTGAACTTCGGTGTGAGAGGAAGGAAATAAAAACCATGTATCTAGATAATTATATACTAGCCAGTAGTTACTGTCGAGAAGAAATGAAAGGTGGGGGTGTGAGTCTGTACTGTAAAATAAATGTTAGATACCAGGAATTGGGGTGGGTTAATAGCTATGGAAGAGATCATGACTTTGATGTGGCAGGTATTTTAATTCAGCTGAATGATGATTTTGAAATATTTATAGCAGGAGTATATACAGCCCCAAGTGGAAATATGGAAATATTCCTAAGACAGTTTGATTTACTTCTGAATAAAGTAGCCAAAAAATATAGAAACATAATAGTAGTCAGTGTATCAATATAGACTGGTTTGCACTTGACAGGTCCCTCGAGACATTCAAAGACATTGTATTGTCATTTGGCCTTAATAATCTTGTCAAGGAGCCAACTAGGGTAACTAAACACTCTGAAACATTAACCGATTACATTATTACTAACATGCCAGACGAATTAAGTAATTGCACAGTTGTGGAAAATTTTCTATCTGACCATCGTGGCCAGGAATTAAAAATTGCATTTCCTCATGAATCTCAATTAAATCAGTCTACATGGAAGTACACTCAAAATGTATCTAATAATACTGTAATGAAACTCACAGAAGGACTTGGTAATGTTGAAGTGAGGAATATTAGGGATGTAAATGCTGCCTGGAAAAAATTATGTTCTATTTTTAAAGTGTGTCTTAATTTATCCTGCCCATTAGTTAGAAGAATGAATAGGAATCACCAGAGCACTAAAACAACAAAACTGTCTGATCTGTGCCATAGGAAAAAAAACATGATAGATGCTTTCGATAGCTGGAAGCAAACAGGATTGAAGCTTTATAAAGATAACTATAAAAAATTTAAAGTAGAATATTATGAAGAAATAAAAAAAATTAAAGCACAAGAATATGAAAATAGAATAACAAATTCTAACAACTTTGCCAAAGAAGTAAGTTATGGCAAATAGCTAAAGATATTTCAGGTCATAATAAAAGCAACACATATTTCGATAAATATCAATAACAATGTTTTTAATGCACCTTTACAAGTAGTAACAGCATTCAATGATTATTTCATTCAGCCACCCGTTAGGAACAATGTGAATGTAAACAGTAAGTTAATAGAGCAAAATGTAATGATCATAATGTTGTAGGAAATAAATGTGGTAACTTAATAGCCGTATAAAACAAATCACATGTAATAAGTCATACGCTTTAATTTCGGACATGTTTCAACTTGAATTAAGACGCATCTTAGTAGCCTAACATTTAATGTATTGTATGATGTTTTTGACCAATTATGTTAGAATGTCTTATTATCATACAGATAATCAATTGTTCTGTACAACTTAAGTTTTTAATTTTAGTTCATAGGTATGTTGGTAATGCTTGTTTTGCACTATCTTTTATTTACAGTGACTTTATGATGAGAAGGCTGTGACTTCCTGTATATATTCTATGGTCAACATGTATAATGTATGTACTCAATCATGTCGAAATGTGCCATAATACATCTAGTATTCAAGTATCAATCCGTGTGCCTTTTAATTAACCAACAGGTTATAGCCCAGACCAGACTAATAGTGCGTGTTTGAAACGAATATTCAACGTCGCTCAGTGAATACTTAGAAACGGTGTAGCCTATTTACACATTATGGCAACAACGAGTGAATCAAATGCCACAACCACGTTTTCCGCATCGACTTCTGTTATCTCTGGGATTACTCTTTCATCATCAGTGACTAATATAGAGAAACTAGAAGGACAGCCAAATTATGGAAGCTGGAAATTCGCAATGAGAATGTGTCTTATGCTGGAGGGATTGTTTGGTTATGTCGATGGAACAATTCCCGTTACTTCACATGTGGACACAATTCGTGACCAGAGTGCGCTGGCAAAAATATGTCTGGCCGTTAAACCTTCTTGCTATATCCACGTGCATAATGCTACCAACTCGAAGGATGCCTGGAGTAACCTCAAAAAGGCCTTCGAGGGATGTAGTATGGCCACAAAGTTCGAGCTGACCCGGAAATTTTTCAACATGAGGCAAGAAAGCAGCACAACGGAAGAGTTCGTAAACATCATCATGATGCCCGTGCAGAAACTCGCCGATATAGGTGAAACTATTGAAGATAAATGGGTCTCATTATGAGGAATGGTGTATCAAACGAATATGAAGATTTCGTGGCGGCGCTGAACCAGCAGCTGAAAGAAGATGTCACTTCAGAAGATGTAAAGGTTTCTCTTCTGAGTGAAAGCGAGAGAAGAAGAGTGAAGGGAGAATGTGAATCATCGTCTGCCACTGCTTTGTTCTCCAATCAATGCAAGAAGAAAAATTATAAAAAGAGAAAGCCAGGCGATCCAGGATTTAAATGTTACGAGTGTGGCAGCCCTGAACATGGTCGACCCATTTATCCGAAGTTGAAGCAAAGCAAGAAATTTCAAGCGAACCGTGCATCAACTGCTGACCGAACATCAGGCGGGTAGAAGACTCTCCTCACCAAGGCGTTGACTACCAAGGTGGCTTCCTCAGCAGGGGTCATCGACTCAGGTGCAACGTCCCACATGACCAAGGAAAGGGCATAACTGCATGGTGTTGACTCATGTGTTCGTACGTCAATCAGCATTGCAGACGACTCTGAGATATTGTCTGAAGGTGTCGGTAAGGTTGTGCTAAATCTTGGTATGATAATATTAAAACATTGACTGATGTACTTTTTGCTCCAAATTTATCTACAAACTTGCTCTTAGTACATAAAATGACAAAAAAGGGTACAATCTTGTTTTTGACAATGAATTCTGTAAAGTCTTTAATGGATCAAATGTTTCTGTTGATGGAAATTTAGAGTTTAAGTGTGTAAAACAAGATGGTTATAGTCAATAGCTGAGTGTTCACAGGAACCTGTGAGGGCATTGTCCGCTGAAGATATCTCTGATGGGGAACTGTGGCACAAAAGGCTGGGTCACTTAAATCGTAAAGGTATGAAAGAACTACTACATATGGTCACTGGCATGAAGTTTAATCAAATCAATCAAAATGCTTGTGTTACCTGCCTGGAAGGTAAGCAAACAGTAAAGTCATTTCCTAAAAAGGGAAGCAAAGCTAAATCTGCTCTAGATGTTATTCATAGTGATGTACAAGGTCCTTTGGAGGTGCAATCGTGGGGCGGAGCCAGATACTGTTTGATTTTTGTAGATGACTATACTAGGAAAGTCTTTGGATATATGATTGCTTCTAAATCTGAAGTTTTTCTATATTCTGCCTCTTCAAGGAGATGGTAGAGAACCAGCACAATAAACGCATTAAGTGTCTAAGAACCGACAATGGTGGAGAATATACTAGTAAGGAATTGGAGTTGTATTTACAGGAGAACGGAATTATTCATCAAACCAGTATTCCATATAGTCCTCAGCAAAATGTTATTGCTGAAAGGACTAACAGGACCTTGGCAGAGAAAGCTCGCTGCATGCTGTTTGAGACAGGTCTAGAAAAGAGATTCTGGGCAGAGGCTATGAACACTGCCATCTATCTCAAGAACCGATCACCCACAGCAACAGTAAGGGATCTCGTACCAGAAGAGGCATGGTCTGGTGTAAAAATTGATATTTCCAACTTTAATTTTTTTGGCAGTAAAGCACAGGTTCATGTCCCTGATGTTAAAAGGCAGAAGTTTGACAAGAAATCTGATGAGATGATATTTGTAGGTTATTGTGAAACACAAGAAGGATACCGCCTTGTAAGAAAAAGTGACCCTAAGCGTATTGTTGTAGCTAGGAGTTTTGTTTTTCTTGAAGTTCCATCATTCACAGTGAATGCAAATAATCCAGTAATTAATGCTGTAAATGACATGTCAATATTGTCGGTACCTGTAATTAATACTTTTGTTGATCACCACAATGTTGGTTGGTTGGTTGGTTGGTTCCTTAGTTTAGGGGCTGCGACAACGCGGTCATGTAGCCCCGTGTACTTTGGGTGTGTGTAGAATCTGTCTGATAACCGGTGTTAATTGTGATGACTGTATTAGTGTGTGTATCTGTTTTTTAATTCAAGTAGGGACTGGAACGTTGAATTTTCAAATAGTTCCTACTTTTGCCGCCAAACGCCACCGTCAACGACTACTAGGCCTAGTTCAGAACTAGCTACTAGACGCCACCGCAGTCGGCTCTTGGCAACGAACGTAGCAACCTAAGAGCGTTGTTTACATTCTTAACCTATCCAATTTAGTTTCACACAGGTGTAATTAGTGGAAAGATCTTTAACATGCCATAAATCTATGACATGGGACCGCCGGCTTTACTTCCCCTCCGAAGGAAGGCATACTGAGGGATTTTTAACGCTCTTAAAAATCCGACGGCTTCGGCCGGGTTTGAACCCGCTATCTTGGGCATAGAAGCTCAGCATGCTACCAACTACGCCACCGAAGCCGCCAGACACCACAATGTTGATGTAGATGGTGATGTTATGAGTGATGAAACCGAAAGGGTTCTGACTGTGTCCAATGACACTACACCAGCTGAATCATCTGATAGTGATAGCAGTTTTGACATTTCTAACCTCTATATTGGTTGTGATGATAGCTCAATTGAGGATATTGTTAGTCGTGAGTCTGGTCCCAAGCATGACCGTCCTGATACAATGGGGGGCAGGTATCCCAAGCGTACCAGAACGGCCAAGAGGGATGAGGATTATGAATACTCTTTTCTGACTGTTGGGCCACAAGATCCTAAAAAATATTCGGAAGTATGTTCGAGGTCAGATCAGAAGCTGTGGAGAAATGCCATGCGAGAGGAAATGTTGTCGTTAACTAACAATCAAACTTGGAGGATGGTCGATAGACCATCAAATCACAATGTTATTCAGTGTAAGTGGGTCTACAAACTTAACAAAGGACTGGATAGGTCCAAGCGCTACAAAGCAAGACTTGTGGCGAAAGGATTCACTCAGGTTCCATGTAGAGACTATGATCAGACTTTTGCACCTGTTGTCAGGCTCTCATCGCTAAGAGTCCTATTTGCCCTCGCTGCCGAGTCAGACTGGGAAATAGACAATGTGGACGTAACAACTGCTTTTTAAATGGTGATTTGTCTGAAACAATTCACATGGAGCAGCCGGAAGGTTTTCTGGAAAAGGGTAATGAAGGTAAAGTGTGCAGATTGCAAAGAACTTTATATGGTCTCAAGCAATTAATGCTTGACTCCTGGAATGACAAAATTCATGATTTTCTTATTCAACATAAGTTCCAGAATTCAGAGTATGATGCATGTGTATATGTCGTAGGCAGATAGTGAAATCCGTCATTTCATGAAGATCCTAGGCACTTCATGAAAAGCCGGCATATGATGTAAAATGAGATAGTTACACTATCTGACGCGAGGTTTCATGAAATGACTAAATTTAGCCGTCACATAGTGTAATTCTTTTTTACTCTATCTGACGGATAGTCCCGCCCGTCACTTCATGAAGAAGCGGTAGCGTTGTCCTCGTGGTGAGATAAGTGTGCTTTCCAAGAATAAATAGTGGCAATATACGATATGGAAGATACCGTGGAAGTACAGAGGCGGTTGTTTCTTCAGAAAGTTAATATGTATTATGAAAAAAAAAACCACTCATAATAAACCTTGGTCTCAAGAAGAAATGGATAAGGTAAGAAAGACTTGTTTGGTATATTTTAGGTTATGTCACTTGTAGCCTGCCTGTTTTAATCATTTACAAGTGTTATATTCATCTCATTTGGATGAGCATGATACTGGTGGCTGATTAACAGAGAATTAATGGGTTTTTATGCAAATACCAGTAGCATCACAAGTCCGAGAATGAACGGCATATGTCCAGACGAAATATTACACTTTCTTTTACATGGGGAAAGGCGGGATATCAATAGAACAATGCGATGATGATATTAATGACATTATTAGAAAATTTTAGGACATAGCCTACACAATAGTCAGCTTATTTCGTGTTTCTGTAGTCTTACCGCAATGAAAAAATCAGGGCTGTACCCAGAAAATAATTTCGGGAGGGTTTCTGTATTTCATTTTTTTCAGTCTGCACATTTTAATATATTTGTAGTAGTTTTATTGTTGTAAAAACGGGCTAGGTACATCTTGGTCATCAGCCCAGTATACTAGGTGTATGTTGTCTGATAACGTCATCAGCCCAGTACATTAGGGTGAACAGTATGTTGTCTGATAAGGTCATCAGCTCAGTACATTAGGGTGTAGAGTATGTTATCTGATAAGGTCATCAGCCCAGTATATTAGGATGTACAGTATGTTGTCTGATAAGGTCATCAGCCAAGTACATTAGGGTGTACAGTATGTTGTCTGATAAGGTCATCAGCCCAGTACATTACGGTGTACAGTATGTTGTCTGATAAGGTCATCAGCCCAGTATATTAGGATGTACAGTATGTTGTCTGATAAGGTCATCCGCCCAGTACATTAGGGTGTACAGTATGTTGTCTGATAAGGTTATCAGCCTAGTACATTAGGGTGTACAATATGTTGTCTGATAAGGTCATCAGCCCAGTACATTAGGGTGAACAGTATGTTGTCTGATAAGGTCATCAGCTCAGTACATTAGGGTGTACAGTATATTGTCTGATAAGGTCATCAGCCCAGTACATTAGGGTGTACAGTATGTTGTCTGATGTCATCAGCCCAGTACATTAGGATGTACAGTATGTTGTCTGATAAAGTCATCAGCCCAGTACATTAAGGTGTACAGTATGTTGTCTGATAAGGTCATCAGCCCAGTACATTAGGGTCTACAGTATGTTGTCTGATAAGGTCATCAGCCCAGTATATTAGGGTGTACAGCATGTTGTCTGATAAGGTCATCAGCTCAGTACATTAGGATGTACAGTATATTGTCTGTAAAGGTCATCAGCCCATTAGGGTGTACAGTATGTTGTCTGATAAGGTCATCAGCCTAGTACATTAGGGTGCACAGGGTGCAACATATGTCCAGAAAATGACAGCATTTCCAGCAACTATGAAATTCATGTAAGTAATGATGATTATTACATACGTTAAAAAGTGCAAATGCGTTGAACTACTGTAGTTGGGCGTTACGCTGCGGGCAGCGGCAGTGCCCTGCTCGAAGTGCTACTACACACAGTGGCCCATCCGACACGTGGCCTCTGCGAGGCTCTGTCAATTAGAGAAGGACTTCACTGTATAAATACTGCTGTGTTAACTAGATACCGTACATAATGCATCATGGTCGACGAAGCTTTATTTGACACACGTCAGGTACTCAGCATGAATTTCCTTTCACAGTCAGCTGTTCAACATTTCTTGCTGACCTAGCTATGGATCATCTTGTAGAGAGGTCTCACACAACTTTGCATTAAGCAAATAATCCCTTTTTTATGCAGCCAGTGGCCATTTATTTTATTTTCAGGATGGTTCAGGAAAGGGATTTTGGGAGGAAATCGGCCATGAACCTATTAAAAAGAACCGTCCCGGCATTTGCCTGGTGGTGAAAATGGGAAACCACGAAAACCTTTTTCAGGACGGCTCTCCCGATGCCAGAGAGACACGAGGTAGCGCGTTATCGCTCTCGACCACCGCGGGCGATAAGCGAAGACCTTATGACTCACCTTCAGACAAAGAAGTGAAGCCGTTACCATCTTTGCAACCAACAGAAATCCCTCGACAAAAATTTTACAGTACACCTGGAACTGCGGGCTATGGGACGGGCTATTGGGCAGGGTGACTTGGTATTCCTGTTAGTAAGATGGAGACAGGCGTCACGTTTTGATTGATTTATATTTTCATTCTTTTTTCATATATATTTAATGCTTTATTTAACAATACGAAGGTACAGGCATAAGCTCAATTACGTTCCTTTTTGACATTTTAAGTTAAAAAATACAAAATACATCATTGAGGAAAATGAAGAGAGAGAGAGAGAAAGAGATAAAAAGAAAGGGTACACATTTTAGGAAATAAAGAGAAACCACAAAATAAATTATGAAAATATACATTAAGAAAAAGTATATTGCACAAATTGGGAAAAATATAAGCTTCTACAAAAAGAAGAAAGTGAATAAACGATCAACAATTTATTTCTCGGAATAATTCGTGTATGACACAGAAAAATAATGTACAACTCCACTGCGGCAGTCATTTAATTCTGATTAGAAAAGGATTAATGCAGGTCTACAAATAGAAAAAAATAAACATATACAGAAGAAAAAAAGAAGAGAAAAGCTTACCCAGTGTTCCAGGATTAGATTTTAGGTTGTACTTGGAAATTGATGGTAAACAAGCATTAATTTATTTCTTGGAATAGAACAAGTAAAGGAATTAATGTACGACTTCGTCGCGTCAGTCATTTCATGAAGAGCCGAATCAAAATATGCCGGATCTTCATGAAGTGCCTCGGCTGATAATGTAAAATGATTTCTTACACCATCTGCCTTTCTTCATGAAGAAACGCGTCAGATTGTGTAACTATCCCATTTTACATCATATGCCGGCTTTGGATCTTCATGAAATGACGGATTTCACTATCTGACTACGACATATACACTAAGAACGAAGGTAAAACATGTGTAGCGATTGGCTTGCATGTTGATGACTTCTATATTTTCTCAAACTGTAAGCAGGAAACTAAGAAACTTAAGGAAACTATGTCTAAATATTTTAAAATAAGGGACTTGGGTCCTGTAAATGAATGTCTAGGTATGAGAGTGACAAGAGACCAGGAATCTCATTCAGTTAAGTTGGATCAAGAGAGCTATGGAATGGAGGAGTGTAAACCAGTGAACACGCCCCTAGCACTTGGTGTAAAACTTGTCAGGCCAATGAATTCTACAAATCATCCACTGTATCAAAAATTGATAGGTGCCCTTATGTATCCGGCGGTAGGCACCAGACCTGACATATGTTTTGCTGTTAATTATTTAAGCCAGTTCAACAGTTGCAATGATGATGAACATTTCAATGCTGCCCTGAGAGTGGTTAGATACTTGAAGGGTACAATGGGCTTAGGGCTAAAATATTGTAAAGGAGGTCGTAGTTTAACTGGTTATGCAGATGCTGATTTTGCTGCTTGTGCTGTTGATAGAAAATCTGTTACTGGCTACCAGTATGTGTTCAAGCTAGCAGGTGGAGCCATTAGTTGGCAGGCAAGAAAACAAAGATCTGTAACTATTGCAGAGTACGTTACTACTAGTGAATGTGGTAAGGATGGAGTGTATTTAAGAGGTCTTCTTGGGGAATTATCAGTCCCAATCAAATGTATTAAAATATTTAATGATAACCAAGGAGCTATTAATATGTGTCTGAACCAGTCATCTGGCAGCAAAAGCAAACACATTGTTGTCAGGTTCCATCAAATAAAGCATTGGCTGAAATGTGGTGTTGTCAGTGTACAATACTTGTCAACTGAACAGATGATTGCTGATGTGCTAACCAAAGCACTTTCAAGGGCAAAACATGATTTTTGCATTGCATCTATGGGGATGGCAGATTAATTCATGTGTTGTGTGTACAAATAATCGATTAAGTGAGGGTGTTAGAATGTCTTATTATCATAAAGATAATCAATTGTTCTGTAGAACTTAAGTTCAGGGGCGGCGCGAGATATAAGCGAACTACGTGGCCGCGGGTGTCGCCGTGAGATGGGGGGCGCCGCGGCGCACCGAAATATCAAGTTAGGGGCGCCCAGAGCTAGTTTGTAATGTGGTAAACATTACGAATTCTAATGTTTATAACATTAACAAACTGTAATGTTTACATTATAAACAATG
Source organism: Meconema thalassinum (assembly GCA_946902985.2). Taxonomy (NCBI): domain Eukaryota; kingdom Metazoa; phylum Arthropoda; class Insecta; order Orthoptera; family Tettigoniidae; genus Meconema; species Meconema thalassinum. The sequence continues at coordinate 68,655 of CAMPQE020000073.1, forward strand.
TAACCAGATAACATTACCATTCTGTTTATGTTTCGTCTTTTCAGTTTTACTTTACTATTTCACTAACAATCAAAACGAAATAATATTTGAAAAATTCAGCATAACCATTTTAAAGAGTCGCCGCTTTACGGGTGATGCTACTTGTGAAACAAACTTAGAACTATTACGGAGCATCCACTAATGACTTCGACTCTTCCGCGTGACTCATACGTCTCTTGTCTTTACCCGCTCAGTATTGCCAACTAGCTGACAGCCTTCACTCATCGTTGTATTTTGTAGTGTGTTGATGTGTTGACGTAAGCTGCACTGTGTTATTGCCCCTTCTTACATGAGAAGATGATTTTTAGACACACGAAATGTCCAGTAATAAAAAGCCATCAGGTGCGTTTCACCGTAAAGGACAGTTGCAGCATTCTAAAGAAGATGGTAAGCAATCTAAAGCGCTTAAAAGGTATTTTGCGCCTTCGGCTTCATCGTCAGGTGCAAACATGATCGACGAAAAACTAAGTTAACTGAATCCGTTCATAACAATGAGGATGACGACAAGTTACCAATATCAGAGCTGCCTGGACCATCAATGAGTGAAGAATCCCTCAAAATGTAAGTGTAACTGTAAATAATTTAGTTTATATTCTTTGCTAATGACTCTAAATGCCTAAATTAATTTAATCTAAATTGATGAGAATTTGTATAAACAATTTACCCTTATAATGTAAACTATAATAATACTAGCTGTAACCGCCATGCGTTGCATTGCCAATCAAAGAAAGTGTTGGGGTTTTGACTTTGTTAGTTGCAGTGCTTTTGGATTCCCAATATTTTCTTTTCTTCCGTTAACCACCTCTAAACTATTATAAAAACTAATTTACTATCTCAGAAACATTCACGGGAGCGTGATCAACAACTCACGAAAGTTACATCGCAATGAAATGAATGGTATATGAACGCATACGAGACTGCTGAAACGATTAGAGCGTCGTCACCCATTTGTTGAATATACTCGTACGCTACCTATTGTAAAATGGATTTACTAACTCGAAAATCTTTCCTGGCATGTACGCAACAACTCATCAAAGTTTCATTGCAATAGGATGAATGGCATATGAACGCATATGGGATTTTGTTTAACGATTCGTGCCATCACTCATTTGTTGAAACTTCTTTTGCTCCACCCATTGAAAAACGGACTTACTAGTTCATGAACCTTCGCAGGACTGTATTCAGCTCTCCAAAGTTTATCACACTCAGATGAATGGTATACGATCGCATACGGGACTTTATTGAAACGATTCACGCGCTGTCGCTTATTAGTTAAATCTACCCGTTTGCTACCAGTAGGGGAGCAAGGCCGATTCTATTAGCCCCCACCACTACTCTCAATGCGAGCCAATATCTCTCGAACCCGTGGTCGGAGATTCACGAATGAGGTGTCGTTGAACTCGAACTGACGGGGGCTTTGCTATGGACTACTCGTTAAATTTTTCAATTTTTTTTGAAAATTTTTGTTTTAAAAAGTAGGTCATTGTTTGAAAACCAAACATGATAGAACGTTCTGCCAAGGTTCAAACCAATGGTTTTTATGTCCTTTATATTTTATAATAAAACTTTTTATTTTTGATGTTTTTTTGAAAACAGTCCAATTTTGAAATTCCTATATTTTGGAAACTAGGAATTTTACAAAAAAGGTTTGTTTGACGTAAATGAATGGTCCCTACCCCTCTACTCCCAAAATAAATTTCAAGTCTCTAGGATAAAAACAGGTAGTAGTGCTAGATTGAGAGAGCTGCTCCACAGCCTACTTTCCTACGAACTTTGCCGATATCTCTCGAACGCATGATCGGATTTTAACGAACGAGATGTTGTTGGCGTTGGGGTGACGTCCCCTTTGCTAAGCATGTGTGTTGGTATTTTTTTAAATGCTTGTTTTTTAGATTGGCGCTATTTTGGAAACGGTGAATTTTGGAAAAAAGTTTGTTTCACGTTAATGTAAGGTGGCTATGCCCTCCAGGAGGACAGCAAGTTTCAAGGTTGTAGGAGGAAAAAAAAATATAGCCTACTTCTTCGCGATCATTGGTGATAATTGGCAAACGGATGGTCGGATTTTATCGAATGAGATATTGTTGGCGTCGGGGTGAGGTCCTCTTTGCTAAGAATGTGTGTTGGTCTTCTTTTTTTTTTTTTGAAAAAAAATGTTTTTGAAAGTAGGTGATAGGTTGCAAACCAAACATGATAGAACGTTGTGCCATAGTGCAAACGAATGATCTTTATGACCTTTATTTTTTATATGGAAACTTTTTATTTTTTATGTTTTTTTGAAAAAAGTGTAATTTTGAAATTCCTATATTTTGGAAACTAACAAGTTTACAAATAAGTTTGCTTGACATAAATGAAAGGTCCCTACCCCCTCTACCAAGAAATTAAATGTCAAGTCTGTAGGACAAAAAATGTGCATGTTGAAATCTTTTAAAAATTTTAAAAATAAAGAGTGTTTGTAGACAGAGATTGATTGATTGATTGATTGATTTTATTTTCACGGCTACACTTAGAGCTTAAGAGTTCCTTTACAGTAGCGCCCTACATAAAATAAGGTTAGGGCTTATACAAATAAAACATTTCACTTACAGTCACAATATAAATAATAATAGTCTAACAATAGTAACAAAAAGACAGTAATAATACAATAATAATAATAATAATAATAATAATGATAATGGAAAGAATATTTACAAAAGAGAGCATACACACACAGTATCAGCCCGAAAAGCAAACATCATATACTGTACAAGAAAAGCTATTAAATTAGACAGGTTGTCAGCTATTGTCCTGATGTTATAATTGAACTAAAAAAAAGTATTTAAACATAATGCAGTAATCAAATGTGAGAGGTATACTGCTCCAAGAAGCAGGATGAAAGATGTCTTTTGAAAGCTGCAGTGCTTGCAATGTTGACGAACTTATATAAATCGAAGGTGTTGAAGAGGCGTGAGGCGGTGCAAACAAAAGATTTATTGAACTTCATGGTTCGGTGTATAGGAATCTGGAGTGTTAATTTTGTGTATCCATTTTCTCGATTATGAACAGAATGCATTGGTGTAAAAGCATTGTAGAGATATAACGGGGTCTTGGTATGTAATATTTTATGTGTCAGAATGGCAACTGATAGCTGCCTGCGCTCGTGGAGTTTCAGCCATTTCAGCTGCACGTAGTAAGGTGTGACATGTTCATCTCCCCTTACATCCTGAATGTACTGAACACATGCATTCTGGACTCTTTGTAATTTGATGTTCTGTGTTTCTGGTAAATCATTGTATACAGCAGAGCCATAATCAATGATTGGAAAAATGAGAGTTTGGACGAAGAGCTTACGTATGTTAGGAAGGATGTAAGAAACAGTTCTTTTCAGGAGATGCATAGTTGATACAACCTTCCTTACCACATTAGACGTATGCTCTGCCCACGACAGTGTTCTATCAAATATCACTCCGAGATTATTGACAGTGTTGCTATATTTAATATTATTATCTAGTATCTTGATGGGTGGTAGTGAATTAAAATCTACTGAATTTAGAAGTTTTGTATATCCAATGGATATAAGTTGTGTTTTAGATATGTTCAAGTTAAGATTATGATTTAGGGCCCATTCACAAAGCCTGTCAATGTCTTCATTAAACAGATTTATACGATCACATGCAGTGCTAGGAGTGAGTTGAAATTGGCTAGGAGGTCATCAGCGTATATATGAAAAGAACTATTTCGGAATTCATTCGAAACATCGTTTATATATATCGAGAAGCATAGTGGACCTAAGCCAGATCCCTGAGGTACCCCACTTTCTACCGATTGCCAGTCTGAGCAGGAGCCATCCGCGAGGACCACTCTCTGTGTACGCATGGAAAGGTATGATTTGAACCAGGAAAGAGCACTCTGAGAGAAGCCAAAAGATTTCAGCTTTGCAAGAAGTATATTGTGATTCACACAGTCAAAAGCCTTACTGAAATCGAAAAGACATAAGATTGTAAGCTGACGCTTGTCCATAGCTGAGCGTATATCATCGCTGACCTTCAACAATGCAGTGTTGGTACTATGTCCCTTTTTAAACCCAGATTGTTAAGGATTGAATATATTAAATTTAGTTAGGTATTCACATACTTGTTCATGAACAATTTTCTCAAGCGCTTTACTAAGGGCACAAAGGATATTTATTGGTCTAAAGTCACTATAACTAATGGGGTTTTTATTTTTTGATACTGGACGTATGTTAGCACACTTCCAAAGAGACGGGTATACTCCTATTTGTAGAGAGAAATTAAATAGATGGATAATTGGGGGTAGAAATACTTCAAGACAGTTAGAAATAAGAGAAATTGGGATGCTACCAGGGCCTCTTGCTTTTGTACGAATTGATTTGATGGCTTTCACAATCTGGTGTGGGTAAACATACATAAAGAAAATTTTTTCATGGGCAGGGGGAGGGATGGATGTGTATTTCATGACGGTCTCTGATACTCTTAATACATCACCAATTGACGCAACATTTGAGTAATGTTCATTTAATTGTGATGCAGAGACAGGCATCTCAACATCAGTGACTGAACTGGCACCAACTCCCAATGATTTTGCAGCACGCCATCTGGCGGAGGTGGTTTTGCAGTCACCGAAGAGGTTGTTCATATATTTCACTTTTGTGTTCTTAATTGTTTGTTTTGTCTTATTACGCAGAATTCTATACTCTTCATAGTCAATGGTAAGTTTAGATTTAATAAATGTTCTACGTGCTTTATCACGTTTCTTTAAAAGCGTTTTGATTTCTTTACTGATCCACGGAGCAGAGCAATGTTTTATATCCACTTTCGTTTGTGGTGCATGCATATCATAGAGTTTATTTACACAATCATTAAATATTCATATTCATATTCATTCATTTATTTGCAATGGGGGTGTGTCCCCAGGTGGCAAATTGTATATACATAACAAATAAATAATTATACATAACAATTCAATAACAATTATACAACAATTAAACTGGAGTATTTACACAAATAGTCAGTCTTTTCTTAAACACACCTATATGTTTGGGAAAAGGCTCTAAGACTGCGGCAGGTAGAGAGTTCCAGTTATCAATGGCACGGTTTACAAAAGAAAAAGCAAGCTTGTAGTTTAACGTGACCGTTAATCGCGAGATCATAAGCCACGGGACCTCCTTTTTACGTGGAATCCGAACCACAGGACATGGCATTTCACTTCGAAAATCTCACATGCATTGACCGGGAATCGAACCCGGACCGCCTTGGTGAGAGGCATACAGCTAGACCGCTGAGCCACCACGCCCAGCACGGTTTACAAAAGAATATTTACCATAATTTGTTCGCTGTGGTCGGCCCTTAACTTTCCCAATCGTTTGCTAAGCTCACCCCATGCTGGTTGATTTGTATACGTGTTGTACATAGCACAGAGTCTAGATTTCATCCTCCTAGCCTCCAGTGATTCCCACCCAAGTTTCTTTAACATACGGCTCACAGTGCTCCTGGGATTAAAGTCACTGAGCACAAATCTGGCGGCCTTTCTTTGTACCATTACCAACTCATTGATGAGCCCTACTTGATAAGGATCCCAAACCGCCGAGGCATATTCCAGAATAGGTCTTACAAGTGACAAATAGCCTAATTCTTTAGCAGAGGTACTACTTCCTTTTAATACCCTCATTACAAAGTGCAGGGATTTGTAAGCTTTTGAAACTACACATCCTACATGACTACTCCATTTCATATCATTCCTTACGTGAACGCCCAAATATTTGCAAGAATCTTCTTCTACAAGTATTTCCGAGCCAATGTTATATTGAAAATCCTGCCTTCGCACTTTCCCTATTTTTAAGAGACTACATTTTCTTGTGTTTATTTTCATTTTATTTACAATCGCCCACTTATAGACCAGGTTCAGGTCCTCTTGAAGCACTGCATTGTCTTGTGAGTCATGTATCTTTCAATATATTACACAATCATCCGCAAACAATCGACAGTCACTGCGAATCCCATTTGGTAAGTCATTTATAAACGCCAAAAATAACAAAGTTCCGATTACGCTGCCCTGAGGGATACCCGACTTTCTCATCTATGACAGTGGATTGGTAGAAATTCTGCCAAGGGAGTAATTCTGCGTCCGTTTTAAAATCATTTAAATTAAATTTGCTGAAGTCACGTACAAAGATTGATTTTGGTCGAAGTTTCGGTGTAGATAAAGAAAACACAGCATACAGGAGATCATGGGATGAGAATCCAGCAGCTGGTTCTTGTCCGTAGTCAACAACGAGGTCATTGCAGTTTGAAGAGATAATATCGAGAGAGCTGTCACAAGTAGCTGTGTGAAATGTAGTATCGAATGGTAAACATTCAACATTAAAGGAACAGAGCACTTCACATACCTGTTCAGTTTCAAAAGCTCCACTACCAAACCGAGCATTGACGTCCCCAACAATAAAAACATATTTATAATCAAGAATGAACCTGTACATGTCATTCAGAAAAATATCTAGGTAGCCAGATTTCGGTGGACGGTACACACAAGCAAAGATAATTTTAGTTTCAGTAAGAGAAATGTCAAGTATAATGTATTCAGGGCTCTTATTATATTCACCAGGAGACTGACTTAGCACGCTATACTTTATGCTATCCCTAAGGTAAACTGCAACACCACCTCCACCTGCGGTTAATCTGTCGTTTCTAATGACTTTATAGCCAGTGAGAGAGACAGCAGCATTTGGAATTGAGGGCTTGCAAAAGGACTCACTTACTGCAATTATGTCAAAAGACGAACCACCAAAGACGTGACAAAATTCAGAATAGTGAGTGGAGTCAACTAATGATTGAGCATTGATATGAGCAATTTTTAGGCAGTTTGTGTTTTTCAGGCTGATAGCGGAAAGTATGTCTGATAGACATACAGACATACAGATACAACCATAGGTACAAGTAAAACGATCTTGTAAAGTAGTGAAAGGCATTGCCTAGTCACTCAGAAGAGAAATTAGTACAGTGACCATTATATGTCGTCATTCATAATCTACAATAGCACAAACTACAACACAATTTAGAAGCTAATGAAAAAGTTAAGTTATGACAGATGGCACATAAATATATGAGTTAAATAATGACACAGTGAAACACACTGCAATCTTCAGTAACATTTTGGAATTACACAGTCATGTCATCAGATCGGTCTAGAATTGAGCTAGGCATAGTTTAAAGTCACTTGTCAATCATCAACCAACACACCCTGAAAATGCCATTAAGGTTTTATATCTCAAGACATAGTGTACGTTATAGCTATATAGACTATACATTTAATTTAACATTTGTGATAGGTTGAATTAAAAAACAAACAAAAATAGGAAATACGGATAAAATGAAATTAAAGTTGAATGTGGTTTAAAGCAGGCCTACTAGTCTCCAGCTTCTACCCATTATAGATCTACTTACAGAACATAAAATGTATTCACATTGCATGATGATAGGATAGACAGGAAATGTTAATCTGAAAACATAACAGTGATGGTTACAGGTGGCAGCTGAAGAACTATTATTTATACCGTAATAATTACCATCCATTGGGGTTAATCTCACTAAATGTCTGTCAGAGAGAGAGAGAGAGGACGCTTGCAGTCCTGAGCTAGCAGCCATTAAATCAACTGCGAACTGGGTTAACAATGTTTTGCCTGATCTGTATGACAATATGTCATGCAGTAGCCTGTAGCTCACACTCACCATTAACATTAACAACGTGTATAGGAGAAGAAAGATGGGTTTGGGCTGGGAGCGAAAGGTGAAAGCAAGTAAGCAAGTAAGTAAAGACGTAAGTAGTGTTTAAAGCTGATTAATTGTTGGAAAAGGCTTGGTACTGGTAGGCTACCTAAGAGAGAAGCTTAATATTCATAAAAAATCATTTTGCCCACCTGTTCAATAAGGGAAGGAAGCTTGGAACTAATAGCAAGCAGTATAGCTCAGTATTGGTGTCTATTTGGTAAAGGCAGATTTACAAACGTTATAGAATTTAGCAGACAATTTTCTAAATGTTGTTGCCTAAGAGGAATGTGGTATTTTTTTAAATTTAAGTTTCCCAGCCTTACTTGCTTTCGAGCAATAGGTACCGGTATTATGGTATACAGTTGGTACAATCAATTGGTTAAAGTTAAAATTACATTAGTAAGGGATATAACACTGATCACACTAACTTAGATCAATCTAAGGTCATTGAAATTAGTCAGCCTGTGACGAATACCTCGGCTAAATGCAAAGATGACGCCATTATTGGAGCAACAATGCTTAACTCCCACCTTATCGATTGTTTTGTGGAGCAATTCCAACCGTAACTTGGTTAGGTCTTCCCTAATTACAGTCCCAGTTCCCTCCAATTTCTTCTTCGCCTGAAAGAGCGCATTCCGCTTGGCAAAGGAGACAAATTTACATATGATGGGGCGTGGCTTCTGGGTGTTTCTTGGGCCTACCCTATGGGCCCTGTCAATGTCCTCAATTTTTACATTTACTCCTAGCTGTTCTGCCAAGTTAAGGACGAGCTGATCAGTCGATTCGCCATCCTTTTCTTCCATGCCAAACACCCGGATACAATTCCGTCGGGAGTATTGCTCCATTGTATCAGTTCTTTCACGCAGTTCCTCTTTCAGTGATTGCACTTCCTCCTCGCTGGCCTTAATTTTATTTTCCATATCATCTTCAGTGTTGAAATCAATGGATGCTTTGAGACCCTCAATTACTTTTGAGGTGATCTCATCAACAAGCCTTGACAAGAAGGAGGGCTGGTTAACCAAGTCATTTACGATCTTTAGCAGTAATGTTGATAAGTCGCCATGTTCATCAGTGCTGCCCTCTGTGTGGTTAATGCCAGCATTTCCCATCTTTGCCGAGGGAGAGCACTGACAGTCTTCCAGCACCTGTTGGCGATTCTGCGCATTACGCTTCGTGTTTTTATTTTTCCCTCCAGACATTTTATAACCTAAAATTGAGTTCTACTATGTTTAAATGTAGATGATTAAGGGTTATAGAGTATATTTGGCAGCCTGATTTCTTTTGATGACTGATGTACAGTAATTTCACTCACCGGATTGTTGGTTTAAATGGACACACGAACGCGAGAACACGTTAAAAGTACACTACACTTCTAAGCGACACAATTCTGTGACTTCAGTCCGCCATGACACACAAGAGTGAGAGAGAGAGAGCCGGTAGCGCTGGGGGTGTGTTCCAACGAGGCTATGACTGGCCATGGTGAATAGAGGAAATGGCTATTTCGACGGGGCGACAAAAAGATAGAACGAGGGGTCGCTTTTTTCAGTTATTTCCTATGACGAATATTTCAAAAATTCCTCATGGCGATTTCGATGACCGTGCCCGGAAGAATTGAATTGCTATTTTGGCGGGATGGCGGGAGCAGCTTATTACGGTTGGTTTTGTGATATTTCCTATGACGGATGGAGACGAATAATTGAAAATGCGTGAAGCATGCTAAGATTTTTACCCCTGCAGGGGATCTTTAACATGCTAGTAAACGGTAATAAGCGAGACCACTGTCTGGCAGAGCGAATGGTTTTAGATTATGGAAACCTATAACATTCGCTCGACCAAGTCATTGCATGTATGCAAAGAGCCAACCCGGTAAGGTCATTGGCTTGAGATGTTACACACTAAATATTGAACTGGGTAAAGTGAAGTGTTATAGGGTGCAAGTATGTGGTTAACATGGTCATGTATTGAGGATGGCCGCTTGCTAATAATTATTAATATTATTACAGTAAAAATGTTTAATAATAATAATAATAATAATAAGACACACACACACGTTTTGATTGCTAACACACACACAAAGACACAGTCATGCTCACTGGAGACTGAATATTGTACCTAGCCAGAGGCCTTGTGAGAGCTGTTGCTGCTGCTGACGAGGCGGGAATGTCTACGTCAGCAGGAAGTGCGATATCAGCTTACTTGCCTCGTGGTGGCTAGCAGGTGTGCTGCTTAAGCAGAGACCGCCATGTTGGTTCTTAGGCAGTAGTAATACCAATGTATAAGAGGCAGCCATTTTGGTACCTTATGAAAATCATGAAACTAGTATAAGGTACGCGAATCTTATCGCGTTTGAGGAATGTGGCGAGGCGTGGGAACATGTGAGAAAGAGAAACAGGCAACCATTCAAGGTCAAAACGCTGAGAAAATGCAACTTTTTCCTTTGCTAGGCTAACTGATAACGATTGCATCAGTGATACACTTGCCATTTTAGCAAACGGACGTATAAAGTACAGCTCTGAACTGAACTTTGGAAGAAAAAATCCTTTTATTTTTTGGTAAGTATCTATGAATGATTATTTTAATAATGCCAAGCTAATGAACCTTTAATTTGTAGTTATTGATAAGGTAATTAATGAATTCTTTTATTTATTTGTTTGCAGATAACCGGCATAGCTGTCATGTCGGAGAGAGAAATCATTCCACTTATGAGCCCACAAGAAGGAAACAGCAAAAAGCCAGTAAAAGTCAAGGTGAGTTTTTTTTAAACTAGCTTGTTTAATTTTTGTTTGATATTTTTTTGAATGAATTGCATATATTAGCCTGAATTTAGGTATTTATAGCAGTTTATTTTATTTATATATTTATTGATTTTTAGAAACTTGGAAAGAATAGCTTTACCGCCGTAGCAGTGACTGAAAACCCGAGACGCAGTCGAGTGCAACCATTGTTTCGAAGCAGTGAACTATTGAAAACTTAGGTAAGTCTAACATAAAAATGCTATTCCATTTTACCACAAATGAAAAACCATAGACAAAAGATGATTGCTTTCTTGATTAATGAATATGTATTGGCAACCGGTACAAGAACATATTGGTTGTTTACTGTGAAAGTACAAGGCCATATTGGATTTTGTAAAAACAAAATTTTTAATTTAACTGATATGTCATTCCCTATAATAATAATAATAATAATAATAATAATAATAATAATAATAATAATAATAATAATAATAATAATAATAATAATAATAATAATCTAATATTAATAATAATATAAATATCGTATGGCCTCGGGTGCTGGGTGCAAGCTTTGATATTTGACACACAGAGGGTAACTTGCATGTCGAATTTCGTTGTTCCTTGACTATGAAAGTCAGGGAGGTTAGATGTTAGATATCTAATCTCCTTGAACTCTATAGCGCTTTCTAGTAGAGAAATGAGGAACTTTGTACCCTATGAACTCAACGAATATCAACAGGTTTGAACATGATAATCTGAACATTATATTATTAATTTTTGTTTATGTATTGGTTAAAGGGGAATGTAAATGACTGCAGCTTTATGAAAAGAAAATAAGTACATGGATTACTGTTAGTGCCGACATACAGTTTATTATAATTGTTATGGTGTTTGGATATATTAATGCCAATTAACGTGATTTTTTTTTCAAGTATTGATTGATTGATTGATTGAGTGGTTGGTTATTTTGTTTGTTTTTAGGTGTCGTCATGCGCCATTAACATAGTGAGCAGACAGTGAACAAGCATACATTGTGTTTAAAGTACTCTGTGCAGTGTTAATAACTTGCAATAAGAAAAAGTTTTGTTATAACACATGGCGTTAGTACCAAATACAACAAGTGAGCAAGTTGGTTTACCACGTGGGTTAAATTTAAAATCAGAACATGATCGTTGGTTAACACTTGAATCCTGGCCTGTAGGCGTTTTGTCAAATCATAAACTTGCAAAAGCCGTTTTTTTTTACTTGAACCGAGAAGATGTGGTGCGCTGTGTGTTTTGTCGTATTGAACTTTCACACTGGGAAGAAGGGGATGATCCCTTTAGGGACCATTTGCGATGGTCCCCTTGTTGTCCTTAAATGCTTGGAAAACAAGTGGGTAACCTACCAGTGTATCCATTTTACCGAATCACAAGGCCATTGGCCGCTACTTACGTTGCTGAATCACAAATAAATAATAATAAGAATAATGATGTATTGCCAGCCAACGGTAGTGTCGATATATGTGGTCCAAATGCCATAGACAGTGATGAATTGGCGTGTGCCTTTAAAAAATTGGGAGTTTGCAAGACTAAAGCACTAGCACACCCAGAGTACAGGTCTGTTGAAAAACGTTTAGAATCTTATAAGAATGCTTGGCCATTAATATTCTAACACCTTACAAAAGAGCTAATTGAAGCTGGATTTCTTTTATACTGGTGAAGGGGATAATACAATATGTTTTCATTGTGGATATTCTTTAAAGGATTGGCAAATGACTGATGACCCTGTTGTGGAACACGCTCGTTGGTTACCTAACTGTAAATACATGGTGTTGCTTAATGGTCAGGAATTTGTGAACACTATTCGTAAAGAAAACGTGATTGCAGCACAGGACATAAAAGTGCCTTTAAAGTTAGAACTCGCGGAGCAAATACATGAGGCTGAAAGAAAAGACTTGTCTTACGAACAGATACAAAAGTGTGACAAACAATTATGTAAAATTTGTTATCAAGATGAACTAGGTGTTGTATTTTCGCATTGTGGACACATGATAGCCTGTGTCAAGTGTGCATTAGAGCTTATCACTTGTGCTGTATGCAGAAAAGTAGTATCTGCTACAGTTAGGGCATTCCTTGCATAAATAGTATAATTTATTAGCAATTCATAGTGCAAAGTACCTAATTGCAAAATATTATTACAAGCTGTTGTAGAGTGTAATAGATATGCTTTTGTTTTGTTTATAGACTACTGCAATGAATGTTTTGAATGCTGTGGGACGAGCTTGTGGCTTAGAGACAAAGAAGCTCAGCGAATTGCCAACGCATATTCCATTCCGGATTATCAAGATTCGGAAATTGAAAACAACATATGGTGATCGTGTGCTTTGGTTATGCGAAAATTTTGAGACATTTCTGCCTACACGGTTTAATGATATGTCGGAGAGTGTTTTTGATGAAGTGAATAATGCTATACAACCTGTACACTTAATTTATGAAGGTTTTAAAAACAATAGGTGCATGGTTCGTTTTAAATAAATAAAAAACAAATTTCAGATAATAATGGAAGATATAAGTCATGACAATGGACTGAAAAAGAAAGAAAATATGTGTATAGAATAATAATGTTTTAGTGTTTAGTGTTGCCTTTAAAAATATTATGATGAAACAAAAAAGAAATGTATATAAAGTTTGTAAATAAATGCAAAATGATGTTACAATGCTGTTTTATTTTATACAAAGTTAGAATATATAACATTGCAGAGTATACATGATTATAACAATAGATGCACACTGAATACAACTTTTTCTCTCTTTGCAATAGTCTGTTATTGTTTTTCAACACAAGGCTTGTTATAGATTTTTATAGCAATGTCCATTCACTGTTGTTTTCGAAAACTGGGGAAGCCGCAATGGTTTTATAGGCCTAAAAATCAATATTTTCATTACTATTTAGTCATTTTGATTCTCTTGCAATACTACCTTTTTGCATATGAATTGCAGATGACCTAATTGTTCCACTCCTTAAAACGACAACATCAAGACTACCTCTTGCATAGTTTGTGATGTTGATGGCTCTTGCGACGTGGAAGATGGATTAAGCATAACTTTAAGAACAGGGGTTAAATGTTGCTCATTAAACAATCCACTATTTGAGTAGCAATATTGTTTTCATGATTTTTTTGTTGACGGCAACTGTGTTTCATGCAGTACACTACATTGATGATCACTGGTACTTAAAACCTCACTATTTTTACTTTTTAGGTCACGACGACAATGTTTGGAACATTGTTTTGAGCAACGCCAAATAACAGTTCCATTTTTATTGGTTCGTTTCACAATATATGAATATCCTTTATAGTGTGCATAAGGCTTATCTTACCTAGTCACTGATACTTCCATGTCAACTGTCAAGCATAGATTATGCTCTAGTAAATACAATTTGGTAATAAGAATAATAGTTTAATGTCAGAGCAAATATGGATCCAAAGAGTTCAGGTAAAAGTGGAAGCAAATAAGCAAATAAGTTGTATTCAGTGTGCATCTATTGTCATAATCATGTATACTCTGCAATGTTAAATATTCTAACTTTGTATAAAATAAAACAGCATTGTACCATCATTTTGCATTTATTTACAAATTTTATATACATTTCTTTTTTTGGTTTCATCATAATATTTTTAAAGAAAACACTAAACACTAAAACATTATTATTCTACACACATATTTCCTTTCTTTTTCAGTCTATTGTCATGACTTATATCTTCCATTATTATTTGAATTTATTTATTTATTTATTTATTTATTTATTTAAAACGAACCATGCACCTATTGTTTTTAAAACCTTCATAAATTAAGTGTACAGGTTGTATAGCATTATTCACTTCATCAAAAACACTCTCCGACATATCATTAAACCGTGTAGGCAGAAATGTCTCAAAATTTTCGCATACACAAAGCACACGATCACCATATGCTGTTTTCAATTTCCGAATCTTGATAATCCGGAATGGAATATGCGTTGGCAATTCGCTGAGCTTCTTTGTCTCTAAGCCACAAGCTTGTCCCACAGCATTCAAAACATTTATTGTAGTAGTCTATAAACAAAACAAAAGCATATCTATTACACTCTACAACAGCTTGTAATAATATTTTGCAATTAGGTATTATGCACTATGAATTGCTAATAAATTATACTATTTATGCAAGGAATGCCCTAACTGTAGCAGATACTACTTTTCTGCATATAGCACAAGTGTTAAGTTCTAATGCACACTTGACACAAGGTATCATGTGTCCACTAGGCAAAAATACAACACCTAGTTCATCTTGATAACAAATTGTATATAATAGTTGGTCACACTTTTGTATCTGTTCGTAAGACAAGTCTTTTCTTTCAGCCTCATGTATTTGCTCCGCGTTTTCTAACTCTAAAGGCACTTTTATATCTTGTGCTGCAATCACGTTTTCATTTCGAACAGTGTTCACAAATTCCTGACCTTTAAGCAACACCATGTATTTACAGTTAGATAACCAACGAGCGTGTTCCACAAAAGGGTCATCAGTCATTTGCCAATCCTTTAAAGCAAATCCACAATGAAAACATATTGTTTTATCCCCTTCACCAGTATAAAAGAAATCCAGCTTCAATTAGCTCTTTTGTAAGGTGTTTTAATATTAATGGCCAAATATTCTTATAAGATTCTAAACGTTTTTCAACAGACCTGTACTCTGGGTGTGCTAGTGCTTTAGTCTTGCAAACTCCCAATTTTTAAAGGCACACGCCAATTCATCACTGTCTATGGCATTTGGACCACATAAATCGACACAACCGTTGGCTGGTAATACATCATTATTCTTATTATTATTTATTTGTGATTCAGCAACGTAAGTAGCGGCCAATGGCCTTGTGATTCGGTAAAATGGATACACTGGTAGGTTACCCACTTGTTTTCCAAGCATTTAAGGACAACAAGGGGACCATCGCGAATGGTCCCTAAAGGGATCATCCCCTTCTTCCCAGTGTGAAAGTTCAATACGACAAAACACACAGCGCACCACATCTTCTCGGTTCAAGTAAAAAAAAACGGCTTTTGCAAGTTTATGATTTGACATAACGCCTACAGGCCAGGATTCCAGTGTTAACCAACGATCATGTTCTGATTTTAAATTTAACCCACGTGGTAAACCAACTTGCTCACTTGTTGTATTTGGTACTAACGCCATGTGTTATAATAAAACTTTTTCTTATTGCAAGTTATTAACATTGCACAGAGTACTTTAAAGCACAATGTATGCTTGTTCACTGTATGTTCACTACGTTAATGGCGCTTGACGACACCTAAAAACATACAAAATAACCAATCACTCACTCACTCAATCAATCAATACTTGTAAATAAAACTTTAACGTTAATTGGCATTCATGTATCAAAACATCATAAAAATTATAATAAACTGTATGTCGGCACTAACAGTAACCCATGTACTTATTTTCTTTTTATAAAGCTGCAGTCATTTACATTCCCCTTTAACCAATACATAAACAAAAAATAATAATGTAATGTCATTTTGTTCAGATTATCATGTTCAAACCTGTGGATATTCGTTGAGTTCATAGGGTACAAAGTTCCTCATTTCTCTACTAGAAAGCGCTATAGAGTTCAAGGAGATTAGATATCTAACATCTAACCTCCTTGACTTTCATAGTCAAGGAACAACGAAATTCGACATGCTAGCTACCCTCTGTGTGTCAAATAACAAAGCTTGCACCCGGTACCGAGTCCATACGATATTGATATTATTATTAATATTATATTCTTCTTCTTTGTTCGATTTTGGCCTACTTTGGACCACGGGAAACAATTGACATGCTGAATAGTCCTTTTTTCTGCTCCCACGAACTGTTCATCCTTTCACTGTGGATTCTCTTCCTTTCTTCCGACCAGATGTTCTTGGCTCTTCTCCTTTGCTTTTCCTGGAACCCCTTGAATGCATCAATCCTACCTCGAAACACCTCTCTATTCCAGATCTCATTTGGACTGACCCCAACTTCCTCCATACCCTTTCTTATTTCATCTACCCATTTTGTAGTCGCTTTTATCTTGGTGATGTAATTAATCTTCTTCGTTAGTTGACTATCGCTCATTCTCGTAAGGTGTCCATAGAACTTCAATCTTCTCTTCCGTATGGTATCTGGGATTTTTCTGCTTGTCCGTAAAGATCTTTGTTTCGCCTCTTTTACCATGTACCATCATTTCTATTTTCGGGTCCTAAGATCTTCCTCAAGATTTTTCTTTCTTTCTCCTCCAGTTCCTCTAATTCACCTTTCTTGTTCAGTATCAAACATTCTGAACTGTACAATGCCTCAGGCTTGACAACCGTGGTATAGTGTCTTATCTTCGCTCCGTAAGATATTGTTCTTTTGTTGTACCTATTCTGTACTAATTTAAAAGCTAATTCCATCTTTCTGATCCTCCCTTTGTTTGCTGCATTATCCAGTCCATTAGGCTGGATCCATTCACCAAGATATTTAAACTTATCCGACCTCTTGATCTTCCCATATTTTGTTTCTAAATGCTTTCCGTAATCATGTTTGTATTCCATGTATTCTGTGTTTTTATACGAGATCCTGAGTACCGTTTTACCTGCAATTTCGTGTAATTTTTCAAGCATTATTTTAATTTCTTCTTTATCTTCAGCTAGCAATGCCATATCATCCGCAAACGCTAAGCAATCAACCTTCACACCTTGCTTCTTTGTTCCTAAATATATTCCTTCTATCCCTTCTTCTCTCATGGCATTCCTCCATGTTCTCATTATTTTTTCCAGGACAACGTTAAACAGAATCGGTGAAATCCCATCTCCTTGTCTGACTCCTGTCCGAATTATAAAGGGCTCCGAGATTTCCCCCTGAAATTTAATTTTGGAATCAGTTTCTGTTAATGTTTTGAATTATAATCGCCCTTGCTTTGCTATCAATTCCAAATTCTTCCAAAACATTGAATAGGGTTTTCCGGTCTATGGAGTCGTAGGCTTTTTTGAAGTCAACAAACGCAACTACCGTATTTCTACTTCGTAAAGCTCTTACTCTCAAGATGCTTTTCAAACTAAAGATCTGCTCCACACAAGATATGCCCTTTCTAAAGCCTCCTTGTTATTCGCCTATTTGATGGTCTACCTGAACTTCAACTATGTGTAATAGCGCCTTAGATAGTACTTTGTACGATATCGCTAGCAAGGAAATTCCTCTTTAGTTGTTTTGATCAGTTCGGTCACCTTTCTTATGGAGTGGATGTATTAGGGAGCTTTTCCAGTCATCTGGGATAATTTCATTTTCCCAGATATCACAAATGAGGCGATGTATGTTCTCCACAGCCGTATTTCCTCCAATTCTCCACATTTCAGCTACTATGCCATCTTCCCCTGGTTCTTTATTATTATTATTATTATTATTATTATTATTATTATTATAGGGAACGACATATCCGTTAAATTAAAATTTTTGTTTTTTACAAAATCCAATATGGCCTTGTACTTTCCCGGTAAACAACCAATATGGTCTTGTACCAGTTGCCAATACATAGTCATTAATCAAGAAAGCAATCATCGCCCCAGTCATGTACAGGTAATGAATATCTTTTTTGGCTATGGTTTTTCATTAGTGATAAAATGGAATAGCATTTTTAAGTTAGACTTACCCGAGTTTTCAATAGTTCACTGCCTCGAAACAATGGTTGCACTCGATTGCGTCTCGGGTTTTCAGTCACTGCTACGGCGGTAAAGCTTTTCTTTCCAAGTTTCTAAAAATCAATAAATAAAATAAACTGCTATAAATACCTAAATTCAGGTTAATACATGCATTTCATTAAAAAGAAAATATCAAACAAAAATGAAACAAGTTAGTTAAAAAGAACTCACCTTGACTTTTATTGGCTTTTTGCTGTTTTCTTCTAGTGGGCTCAAAAGTGAACTGATCTCTCTCTCAGACATGACAGCTATACCGGTTATCTGCAAACAAATAAATAAAAAATCATTAAATACCTTCTCAATAACTACAAATTTAAGGTTCATTAGCATGGCATTATTAAAATAATCATTCATAGGTACTTACCAAAAAATAAAAGGATTTTTTCTTCCAAAGTTCAGTTCAGAGCTGTACTTTATACGTCCGTTTGCTAAAATGGCAAGTGTGTCACTAACGCAATCGGTATCAGTAGGCCTAGCAACAGAAAAAATTGCATTTTCTCAGCGTTTTGACCTTGAATGGTTGCCTGTTTCTCTTTCTCACATGTTCCCACGCCTCGCCACATTCCTCAAACGCGATAAGATTCGCGTACCTTATACTAGTTTCATGATTTTAATAAGGAACCAAAATGGATGCCTCTTATACATTGGTATTACTACTGCCTAAGAACCAACATGGCGGTCTCTGCTTAAACAGCACACCTGCTAGCCACCACGAGGCAAGTAAGCTGATATCGCACTTCCTGCTGACGTAGACATTCCCGCCACGTCAGCAGCAGCAACAGCTCTCACAAGGCCTCTGGCTAGGTACAATATTCAGTCTCCAGTGAGCAGGACTGTGTCTTTGTGTGTGTGTTAGCAATCAAAACGTGTGTGTGTCTTATTATTATTATTATTATTATTAAACATTTTTACTGTAATAATATTAATAATTATTAGCAAGCGGCCATCCTCAATACATGACCATGTTAACCACATACTTTCACCCTATAACACTTCACTTTACCCAGTTCAATATTTAGTGTGTAACAACTCAAGCCAATGACCTTACCGTGTTGGCTCTTTGCATACATGCAATGACTTGGTCGAGCGAATGTTATAGGTTTCCATATTCTAAAACCATTCGCTCTGCCAGACAGTGGTCTGGCTTATTACCGTTTACTAGCATGTTAAAGATCCCCTTCAGGGGTAAAAAAATCTTAGCATGCTTCACGCATTTTCAATTATTCGTCTCCATCCGTCATAGGAAATATCACAAAACCAACCGTAATAAGCTGCTCCCACCATCCCGCCAAAATAGCAATTCATTTCTTCCGGGTACGGTCATCGAAATCGCCATGAGGAATTTTTGAAATATTCGTCATAGGAAATAACTGAAAAAAGCGACCCCTCGTTCTATCTTTTTGTCGCCCCGTCGAAATAGCCATTTCCTCTATTCACCATGGCCAGTCATAGCCTCGTTGGAACACACGCCCAGCGCTACTGGCTCTCCCTCTCACTCTCTGTCTACAAACACTCTTTATTTTTAAAATTGTAAAAAAGTTTGAACATGCACAGTTTTTTGTCCTACAGACATGACATTTAATTTCGTGGTGGAGGGGGTAGGGAACTTTCATTTATGTCAAACAAACTTATTTGTAAACTTGTTAGTTTCCAAAATATAGGAATTTCAAAATAAAACTAAAAAAAACATAAAAATATAAATGTTTTTTTTATAAAAAATAAAGGTCATAAAGACCATTCGTTTGCACTATGGCACAACGTTCT
>CAMPQE020000074.1:0-116154 GCA_946902985.2 Meconema thalassinum
ATAGCGGGTTCAAACCCGGCCGAAGTCGTCGGATATTTTAAGAGCGTTAAAATCAGTCAGTATGCCTTTCTTCGGAAGGGAAGTAAAGCGGCGGTCCCATGTCAGATTTATGGCATGTTAAAGAACCTTCCACTAATTACACCTGTGTGAAGCTAAATTTGATAGGTAAACAACGCTCATAGATGCCTACGTCCGTTGCCAAGAGCCGACTGCAGTGGCGTCTAGTAGCTAAGTTCCGAACTTGGCCTAGTAGTCGTTGACGGTGGCGCTTGGCGGCAAAAGTACGAACTATTAGAAGAATTCTAAGTTGCAGTTTGTATTTAAATTTAAAAACAGATAACACACACTAATACAGTCATCACAATTAACACCGGTTATCAGACAGGTTCTACACACACCCAAATTACACGGGGCTACATGACCGCGTTGTCGCAGCCCCTAAACTTAAGAACCAACCAACCAAAAATAAATATTTTAAAAATCACAGTCGAGAAAGACTTTATGCGGCGGTGATTATTGGTATGATGCGCGTAACATCTAGGTCATTTGCACTTATGATGATAATAATAAGGTAATGAAAAAATGACTACTAAACGAACATGGTGTTATTTTAAAACTGATATAGGTAATTCAGGTGTCTAGCTTCGATGTCTTTCAAGGTCTCAACCTTATTTTCTGGCTTAGGCCTGTACTGGATGCGTCTAGTGAAAGAGCGTACTGCTCGGCAAAGACAAAGAATATAGGTCCGAGCTGCACGAACCTGAGATGATCGCAGATGATGACGAAATATGATGACACACGTTCGGGGTTCCCCGTCCTATACAGATTGACCGGGAATCACTCACTGTTTCGCAACGGCCCTGTGCTGGCATCAGCATAGACAGCAGGAGATAACACGGCGGGCTCTGGAAAGTAACTCTCAAGTCACCTCGCGATGAATCAGCAAGCTATTCTCACAACTGACCCCCCCCCCAGGGTCTCACAACTTGTGGGACGTGGGTTGGCGACCACGGAACCCCAGCTGAGTCTGGCATCGCTTCCACTTCCTGGTGCCGGGCTCATTTCAGTTCTCTTTCCTGTCGGCCTCCCTTGGTCAACTCTTGTTCTCTTCCGACCCAGACTGTATTAGGATATCCGAGGGCTAGGGAGTCTTTCAATTTCCCGCCTTAATTGGCTTTGTCTCATCTTTCCTGATACCCTCATTCTTCGAGGGGTCTGTCTTCTTTTCCTTTTCATAATATGCTCAAGGCCCTCAAAGAGGCAGGGGACCCACCACTTCTGGTACACCCCCAAGGGCTCATGACTGGTGAGTTAGGAAGCTGGCAACCCCGAGAAATTCCTGAGCTACATGCAGGGAATGGAGTGGTATTTCAGAAATTTCAAGTGGACAGTGTTACGCATCGGGTTCCAAAGGGTAAGTATACACACTTTGTTTTCAATCGGTGAACGATGTAGATTTGTACCAAAGGGCCTTAATGCGGTAAATGGAGTGGTCTGTCCGAAATTTCGAGTGGACAGTGTTACTCGTCGAGTTCCAAACGGTAATTATGTAAAATCTGGTTGAGATCGGTGAAACGGTGTAGTTTTGTGTCAAGGGCCAAAATGCAGGGAATGGAGTGGCCTGTCCAAATTTTAAAGTGAACAGTGTTACTCATCGGGTTCCAAAGGGTAAGTATACACATTTTGTTTTCGATCGGTGAACGATGTAGATTTGTGCCAAAGGGCCTAAATGCGTGGAATGGAGTGGTCTGTCCGAAATTTCGAGTGGACAGTGTTACTCGTCGAGTTCCAAAGGGTAATTATGTAAAATCTGGTTGAGATCGGTGAAACGGTGTAGTTTTCTGCCAAAGGGCCAAAAAGCAGGGAATAGTGTGGTCTGTCCGAAATTTAAAGTGAACAGTGTTACTTGTCGGGTTCTACGGGTAAGTATATAAAATTGGGGTCAGATCGGTGAAACGGTGTATATTTGTGCCAAACAGCCTAAATGCAAGGGATGGAGTGGCCTCGCCGCAATTTCAAGCAGACAGTGTTAGTCGCAATGTTCCAAAGAGTAAATATACAAATTTTGGTTGAGATCGGTGAAACGGTGTAGATTTTGGACAAAGGGCCTAAATGCAGGGAATGGAGTGGTCTGTCCGCAATTTCAAGCAGACAGTGTTACTCGCTGGGTACCAAAGTGTAAGTTTCCGAATATTGGTTCTGATCGGTGAAACGGTGTAGATTTGTGCCAAAGGGCCTAAATGCAGGGAATGGGGTGGTCTGTCCGAAATTTTAAGTAGACAGTGTTACTCGCAGGGTTCCGAAGGGTAAGTATACAAAGTTTGGTTCAGATCGGTGAAACGGTGTAGATTTGTGCCAAAGGGCCTAAATGCAGGGGATGGAGTAGCCACTCCGCAATTTCAAGTGTTAGTCGCAGTGTTCCATAGGGTAAATATACAAATTTTGGTTGAAATCGGTGAAACGATGTAGATTTGTGACAAAGGGCCTAAATGCGTGGAATGGAGTGGTCTGTCCGCAATTTCAAGCAGACAGTGTTACTCGCAGGGTTCCAAAGGGTTAGTATACACATTTTGGTTCAGATCTGTGAAACGGTGTAGATTTGTGCAAAAAGGGCCTAAATGCAGGGAATGGCGTGGTCTGTCCGAAATTTCAAGCAGACAGTGTTAGTCGCAGTGTTCCATAGGGTAAATATACAAATTTTGGTTGAGATCGGTGAAACGGTGTAGATTTGGGCCAAAGGACCTAAATGCAGGGAATGGAGTGGTCTGTCCGCAATTTCAAGCAGACAGTGTTACTCGCAGGGCACCAAAGGGTAAGAATACGAATTTTGGTTCTGATCGGTGAAACGGTGTAGATTTGGACCAAAGGGCCTAAATGCAGGGAATGGGGTGGTCTGTCCGAAATTTTAAGTGGTCAGTGTTACTCGCAGGGTTCGAAAGGGTAAATATACAAATTTTGGTTGAGATCGGTGAAACGGTGTGGATTTGGACCAAAGGGCCTAAATGCAGGGAATGGGGTGGTCTGTCCGAAAATTCATGTGGACAGTGTTACTCGCAGGGTTCCAAAGGTTAAATATACAACTTTTGGTTCAGATCGGTGAAACGGTGTAGATTTGTGCAAAAGGGCCTAAATGCAGGGCATGGCGTGGTCTGTCCGAAATTTAATGTTGACAGGGTTAGTCGCAGGGTTCCAAAGGGTAAGTATACAAATTTTGGTTTAGATCGGTGAAGCGGTGTAGATTTGTATACATAACAGACAGACAGACAGACAGACAGACAGACAAACTTTGTGCTTTATATATATAGATTGTATGTGAAGATTATATTAAACTAGCAGTAGTACCCGGCTTCGCCCGGTGGAATGATGATAATATTTCAGTCTCCTCAACACTCAACGTCATTGATGAAGATGATACTGACGACAACTGCTATTGAACGGGTATAATAAACTTACACTCTAATAGAAATACATATTTTTAAATTACCGGCGAGGAAGACTGTGGTGTTGCCTAGTAGTATAATGGGCGTAACATCTAGGTCATTTTCCCTTTTGATGAGGATGACAATGAAGACTACTACTACTGAACGGGTATATTAAACTTACAAACTAATGGAAATACAAATTTTATAAATCACAGGCAATGAAGACTGTGGTGTTGCTTAGTAGTACTGTATAATGGACGTAACATCTAGGTAATTTGCCCTTTTGATGAGGATGATAATGAAGACGACTACTAACGAACGGGTATATCAACCTTACAAACTAATGCAAATACATATTTTTAAAATCACAGGCTAGGTAGACTCTGGTGTTGCTTAGTAGTTTAATGGACGTAACATTTAGGCCATTTGCCCTTTTGATGAGGATGATAATGAAGACGACTACTACTGAACGGGTATATCAAACTTACAAACTAATGGAAATACACATTTTAAAATCACAGGCGATGAAGACTGTGGTGTTACTTAGTAGTATAATGGACGTAACATTTAGGTAATTTGCCCTTTTGATGAGGATGATAATGAAAACTACTGTTGAATTGACACGACAAACTTACAAACTACCGTGATAGAAAGAAATATTTCAAAATTCACAGGCGATGAAGACTTATTGTGTGTGGTGATTAGTAGTATAATGGGCGTAACATCTAGGTCATTTGCCCTTATGATAATAATAAGGTAATGAAAAATGACTACTAAACGAACATGGTGTAATTTTAAATCTGATATAGGCAATTCAGATTTCTACCTTCGATGTCTTCCAAAGTCTGAACGTTATTTTCTGGCTTAGGCCTATACTCGATGCGTGTAGTGAAAGAGCTTATCGAGTACTGCTCGGGTCCAAGCTGCTCGAATCGCAGATGATGACGATATATTATGATGACAGACGTTCGGGGGGGGGGGGTTCCCGTTCCTGTTCACATTGACCGGTGAATCACTCATTCTTTCATAACACTACAGTGGTTTGAGCAAAGACCCTGTATGGACATCAGCATAGTCAGCAATACCAGGTAACACGGCGGGGTCTGGACATCCCTCTCATGTGAACTCGCGATGAATCAGCAAGCTATTCTCACACCTGGCCCCCTCCTCCCCCCTCCACCCACCAGGGTCCTTCAACTTGTGGAACGTGGGTTTGCGACCACGGGACCCCAGCTGAGTCCGGCATTGCTTCTACTTACTGGTGCCGGGCTCCTTTCAGTTCTCTTTCCTGTCAGCCTCCCTTGGTCAAACTCTTGTTTTCTTCCGACCCCGATGGTATCAGGGTATCCGAGGCCTAGCGACTCTTTCACCATCCCGCCTTAATTGGCCCTTGTCTAATCATTCCTGATAGCCTCATTCTTCGAGGTGTCAGCCTTCTTTTTCTTTTCATAATATCTCATGTCTTCTGCTCAAGACCCTCAAGGAGGCAGGGTGTGTGTAGCCCCACCACTTCTGGTGCACCCTGGATAGTGCTACATCCTCAAGGGCTCATGGCTGGTGAGTTCGGGAGCTGGCAACCCTGAGGGTTTCCTGAGCGGGTCCGGTTTTACCCCTTTTTTCCATTGCCTTTGGGACGGACCCTGTCCTCTTTCCGGGAACGGAGTGGTCTGTCCGCAATTTCAAGCAGACAATGCTACTCGCAGGGTACCAAAGGGTAAGTATACAAATTTTGGATCTGAACGGTGAAACGGTGTAGATTTGTGCCAAAGGGCCTAAATGCAGGAAATGGGGTGATCTGTCCGCAATTTCAAGTGGACAGGGTTACCCGCAGGGTTCGAAAGGGTAAGTATACAAATTTTGGTCCGGATCGGTGAAACGATATAGATTTTTGCCAAAGGACCTAAATGCAGCAAATGGGGTGGTCTGTCCGAAATTTTAGGTGGACAGTGATATTCACAGAGTTACTGTACCCGATTGTCACCATGTGGACCATGTGTTCGTATCCCAACTAGCTCACGGTCTTTCGAGGTATGGGACGTTCCTGCCCACAATACGACCACATGTTCAGGATTTGAGTCTACCAGGCAACTACTCTACAGGAAATACACAACATTCCTATGAATAACATATTTACTGGTCTAAAATCATGGCTGTACAACAAATACACAACAAAGGACAAATTACAATTAATTCCCACAAATAAATAGGGTTATTCTGTGAGCTTTCTCCTTAAAAATAGCGCTACAATGCACTCAAACCTACTTCTAATATCCTGTCAATAATAGTTCAGATTACAAGGTTTTCATAGTGTTCGTCATGTGACACAATTTTATTTAATGGAAGTATCTTAACACAAAAACCACATGTCACATAAACATGAATTACTGAGACATTATTCCGTCTCCTACGACATTTACATTAATTATCGTTACTTCAAATGTTTCCTACATTTATTAGCAAATATTTGTTGTGTCGTGCGAATCATCTTCCTTCTTTCCATCCCTATGAACGCTCTAGGAAATGAGTCATGCTTCTTAATCATAAAATAAACATAAACATGGATAGAATATTTATAGTTTCACCATATAACGATTATCTGGGTCTTGTCGGACTTATTATAGATACAACTGTGTCATGTTCTGGGAAAAACACATACCCGTTTTTCCTAAATTAGCATAACCTGGCAAAATGCACTTTAAAGAAGATGCCTACATTATTTTGGTTCAGCTTTCCCCCTCAGAGGATAACTTCGCCAAATATCATCTGATTTCTATGGTTCAACCACATATGTGAGTTGCCATACACCAATTAATTCCATTTGCATCACTAAAATACTCATTTTTTTATTGCATTATTGAATACCGAGACCTCTCAGTGTCCTATTGTGACTGTAATTGACAAGGGATCGGTCGAGCGACCTCCCTCCCCTCAGCAGGTCATAAAATTAGTTCCAGACAGCTCTCCAAGATGGCTGCCACGGAAATGGTCTACATTTCCTGTCTCTCTCTACCGTCAAGGCCATCCTTGTTTACAATTATATAACAATAAAGATCCGCTAGGCCTGGTCCTAAGTAATTGAGTCATTTAATTAATTAACACCTAACTTTACAGTGTACTTGGGCTCAAATGGCTCCTATTAAACATTCATGGCAGGGGTGGAATTCTAATGATAGCATTGCCGTTCTAAGGTGATTACTTGTGGCTTTAAAGACGCGCATCATAATGAAACCCCATGGTTATCATCAGCAGCTGTCATTTACATATATTGGGAACCACGTTCCTCGTCGACGAATATGATTCTACCTCTCGGGCAGACCATAAGTAAAAATGCTCACCGCGCCTCGCTGGGCGTCCATAGTGGCTATAATTCAATGCAAGCGTTGGCAATAGACAGAATCTATCCAAATCGCTGCGTAACACATACAGTATGCACAAAGGCGATACTTCTCGAAGATTAAGCCAATTTTCACCTCACGCGCAAGCTATACTAGTCTTTCCCGTGCTTATCTTACGTAAATCACTGGATTCTACGTTAATCTGCACGCTATATGCGGCTAAACAATATTTCACATAATGACTCCATTATCAAGGTACCTGCGTTCTTCCTGTTATACTATTTAAGCCAAAGCTTTACATAGCTCCTAACACAAATGTATAAATATACTGGCTTACTTTAATTTCACATATTCATTTAAAATTTCACTGACACTGAGAAAAGCTCTCGTATTCGCGATATTCCACACTACATTCTTTACTGTTTACCAAATGACAGTATCTTAAATTAGACATGACACTATTTGAACATTACTTAGGCCAATTTTTTCCCTTACTTTATGGTTGCCGACCCCAGTTATATTATTATTATTATTTTAACGTTTAGATCCATCACTATTTTTGACCTACATGGTCCTAAGCAAATCACCTTCCAAGTCATACTTTATTCAAGACGAGTGGTGAAAACTCGTTCAGTAAGTGACTATTACTTCTTTAATTTCAAAGTGATTAATCGTTACATGGTGAACTATGCCATTATAATGCTATTATTTGCATGTTTACTCACGTTTCCTTCTGGCTGGAAAGTACCAGTATCTCCGCCTGAGCTCTACCATGATGATTGACTTAATCCATCATGCTATCCAATACACAACACTGAGATTCACACTTTTTACACATGATACACATATTACCACAAGTGGCCTTTACCACTGATAAACACTGAATATTAATCATTTAACACATTAACACTTTAAATTATTATTTCACAATTTATACACTTCATCTATCATTTCACATGTTGATCCTTATCTGGATTTCACCTACACTTGACCTCAGAGATGCGATGACTTATGATAACCGCTGGTCTCCGTGAAATCTAGTAGCGTTTTTATAGATGTTCGATCCTAGTTCCCTGCACTCCCGTTCACCTCACTGTCCTGGATAAGTGGCAATAACTTCCACTCTCCCATCACTGGAGTGCTCCTAATGCTGATGTCATATAATTGACAATACCTTCCGGTATACGAACTGTTCCAATCACTATCAGTTCCTATTCGCTGTAGCGAATTTATATCTGTGTCAGATAATAAAGCAATATCTGCACTTTGTTACCTTTTATGCACTTCATTATTACTGATGAAGCTTACAATTTGCCTCCATCGTCTTCAACGGCGGTACGCTGATCTTTTAATAATTGGCGTGCTTACTGCAGAGCGCTTGTAGACAAAGGACTAACTTCCAACTCGAGCGACCGTCTGACGTCTTCAACTGCTTTCCAACTGAACCATCACTGACGTATAACTGACCATAACTGACGTGTAACTGACCAACAACTGACCAACAAATGACCCTTGGCTTAGGGTGCTCTTCCCTTATATTGGTTTCTTGCACAAAATAGTTCACGGGACACGTGAGAGCGACTCCCTTCTTGAAATACTCCGTCTTCAGCCGAAATAACAACTGCATCTTGTTTATCTAGGCGTGGAGGTTTTAAAAACACTCGCGTGCCGGCGATCGCTTCGGCCAATTAATTACAATTAATTGCCTTAGTTCAGCGCGTGGGATGCTACGGTGGGGATTTCCCGCTGGTTGGTTAAAGTATCCATGCTCTCGAGCGTGAGTTTGGTTGTAATGCGGTCATTTTGAGAAATAGGCGTAATTTTAGGTGAAAAACCACTCCTAAATTACTCCTCCGTGAATACATTCATCTGTGTGTATGTTTCATTGCATTACAATGCTCCATTTATCTGTAATTAATTAATTTCTTGTGGGCTTGGTCCCGCCAAAGCTTTGCTCGTTGTCGACCGGTGGATTCCCGGGTCATTAATTTTGAGCTGTCTGACCGCCCTAGACGGAAATAGTTCCGTAGGCGCCAGGGCTACTCCGCCTACTTTTTAAAGTCATTTGTCAGACTTCAAACTAGCTCCTTTCGACTTCGTATGCACTGAAAACGTACATTCCCTTGCATTTTGCTTACAATTTCTCCTTTAAATTGCTATGATTTGCACCTAAATAATCGTGAAATCACGCTAGACTCTTATGTGTCAGTAGACCTCTCATTGCTCTGTGGGTTCCATATAATGGCTCCCCCTTAGAGACCACTGGTTCGACCTTAGGCATAACCATTTGCCTGGTCTTCTCTGATAAGGCCCTGAGTTCGATACCAGACTGCCGTGACCAGTTGGGCACATCTTTCTCCTGCTAAGTTCGAAAAATTCATTTCATAAGTGAATTTTTCGGGCCTATCAGCTGGTATCAACTCCTTGCAGTATTTACTTTAAGCGGTCATTGCTCTTGGCAATGGGCTTTCACGTTTTCCCCCTCCACTCTTGTCTGCTGTCTCGTAGACTTTCGTTTTCCTGTCTCAATTGTTCATTCATCTCCTCTAACTCCACAGCGGCTCCCTTCAACTGGTCGTAAAACTCCTGCAGTCGACAGCTGCACTCTCCCCTCGTGTCCGCTGGGCTGGCGAGCTGTTTTCTTTTCTTCGACCCTTCTTGAGCCTGCAAGCTTTTCTCCAGAACCTTTCCGTGCATACGTAATGATTCCTCGTTCACTTGGATGTGTGTAGCTTGCTCTTCTCTCGCTTCATAGTCTTCTGGTTGACTATATAACTTCAGATTTGCTGCATTTACCACAACTTCTCTACCTGTTGCCTCATCTTTAATCCGATATGCGTTATTCTGCAGGTCCCTTATAATCAGGTAGGGTCCGAGATAAGCGTGCTGAAATTTCTTATATTTCCTGCTCTCTGGATCTGAACTGGCGGGTTTTTTCAATAAGACGTATTCTCCCACGAGTAGCGGTCTATGATAGCGTTTCCTCCTGTTTCTCCGCTGTCGTTTATCTGCTTGTTTCTTGAGATACTCGAACGTCCTCTGGATTCTCAACTCACGTCCAAGTTGTGCATCGACGGGTGTCTGGATGACATTATTCCATGGCCTCTCGGGTCTTCTGTCGAGATGTAGGCTCACTGGCACCTCTCCTGTAGCTTCGTGCACAGTATTGTTGATACAATATTCAATAATCTCAAGTACGTCAATCCATTTCCAATTCTCAGTAGAGCAGTATATCTTCATGTATTTTTGCACCTCCCTCATAACTCTCTCAGCTGAGTTCGACTCCGGGTGCCTAACCGTGGACAAAATCTGTCTTATGCCCAGATTTTCCAACTCCCTGCGAAATTCTACGCTGGTAAAACAGCTTCCGTGATCCGATAAGATGTTTTCTGGCTGTCCTAATATAGGAATGATTCTTTCCTTCAGCCTCTTAAGTACTTGTTTTGTACTGGTTTTCTGAATTGTACACAGGACTACCATTTTGGAAAACACGTCTAGTGCAACTAGGATGTGTTTATTTCCTCTTCTAGCTCTAGGCAGGGGCCCAAAGTTGTCCAGCGCCAGGAGCTGACATGGCTTCTCTGGTAAGAGTGGTATAGGTTTCTGCCTCATTAAGTACGAGTTAGGCTTTACTCGTTGGCACATATCACATGTCCTGATAGTATTTCTGACTGTTTCTTTAAGTTTAGGCCAAATAAACGCCTCTTTAAGCAGGGCAACAGTCTTATCTACACCTGAATGTCCAAAAGCTCGGTGTGCTAGCCAAACTAGCCTTCTCTGCAATGCTGGTGGTACAACAATCCTAGGTTTTGTGTGGTCAGAGTCGCTCCATTTATGTAGCATCTGGTTAAACCATAGATATTCCGTTGAAAGTGCTTCAGCTTCCATATACATCGGGGTTCCTCTATTCAGCCTTCCCTCGAAGTAATTTATCATCAACCGTATCCAGGGATCTTCACGTTGAAAAACGGTGATGTTCCTCAGATCATCTAAGGTCTTCTGATCTCTATCTTCTATTTCAATAGCTAGAGTTTCTTCTTCCTCTGCTGTAGGGTATCTGCTTAGCAAATCAGGTATGATATTGTCCTTCCCCGGGCAATATTCTATTTCCACTTGAAATTGTTGTATGTATAGGGACCACCTTGTCAGTCTTTGACTCGACAAGTCAGTTTTCAGCAGGAACGTTAGGGCTTTATGGTCTGTTCTCAAAATAATTCTAAAACCATAAATCAGCTTGTGCCAGTACTGTAATGCATACAGTATCGCAAGTAATTCGATCTCCGTGATCGTATAATTCTTTTCATTAGGCCTCAACCTTCTACTGATGAATGCGATATAAGTTCTCTCCTCTGGCCTGCCCTTATTTTCCTGATACAACATAGCTCCAATGCCTACGAAGGATGCGTCAGTCTGGATGATAAATTTCTGAGTGTAGTCAGGATATCCCAATTTCACATAATCTAACAGCATCTGTTTAGATTTTACGAAGGCTTCCTCGCATTGCTCCGTCCATCGCCATCTTCCTCCCTTTTTAAGTAAGTCTTGGAGTGGTGCTACAGTCTCGGTGTACTTCGGACAATGGTTCGAAAAGAATCCAATAACGCCCAGATATTGCCTGACGTTCTTCACCTTCGTTGGTCTCGGGAAACGTTTTATGACTTCCAGTTTTCCCGGATTAGGCCTAACTCCTTGTGCATCGATTACATGACCTAGAAATTTAACTTCTCTCTGAGCAAAGTTAGACTTCTTTATATTGACCTTGAAGTTAGCCTGACTTAGGTCATATAACAACTTGCGTAGATCTCTGACATGTTCTTCAACTGTTTCAGAGGTCAGTAGTATATCATCTACGTAGCATATGGTTGTAGCTTTTACTTCTTCGGATAGGTTCCTATCTAGCGCTCGTATCAACGCTGAACCTGCTGTTTTTAATCCAAATGGAAGACGGACGTAGGAGTACGTGTGCTGGTCAAATAAAAATCCGGTTAACAGACTTGTTTTCTCTTCCAGAGCAAGATGGTGAAAACTTGCCGTTAGATCAAGATTTGAGAATACAGTCTTTCCTTTGAACCTTCTGAGTACCTCCTTAATGGGTGGAACTGTATCAAATTCCGGTATAACCTTGGAATTCAAATTTCGTAGGTCCAAGCATATCCTCACACTTCCATCCTGTTTCGGTACAACTACCAGTGGGCTGACATAAGGTGTGGCTGTCTTTACAATGACGCCTGCTTCTAGCATTTCCTGTATCGCTTCTTTGACCTTTAAATAATGTTTCTCAGCTACAGGATACGGCTTCTGTTTGAATGGCGTCCAATCGCTGACTTGAAACGCATACTGGAAATTCTTGATCCGGCCAGGTCTCGAATCGAAGACTCCTTTATACTCGAATAGCAGTTCCCTTAGCATTTTCTTATATTCTGGACCAAATTTAGCTTCCTCAATCTTCTCTTCCAGGCATTCTTCTAATTTTGGTTCGAGATCTTTTTCAATGTCTGCGGCCAGTGTTGCCAACTCTTCCTCAATATCTTCTATTGTCGACACTGCATCCCCAGTCATATCTCCGTATGTATGCCATACGTATTCTTCTTGTCTCGCTTCATTATGCCTTAATGAGAGTTCTAAGTCTTCCTTTCCCTCACTTGCGCGAAACATTACAATGTCTTGCGAGAGATCGATAATAACTTTATACTCTCTTATGAAATCCATCCCAACAATAAGGTTATATGGCAGCTTATTTACAAGTAGGAAGCTCTGTGAGAATGTAGAGTTCCCTATCTGCAGATCTAAAAATACTTGGTATCTGCATATCATAACTTTGTCTGGTATGACACCTTTTATCTTCACGCTTGAAATGGGTATTTTCAATACGTGGATTTTATTCTGGATTTCATTGTATAATGCCTGGGTTATCAAACTCACTGTTGATCCTGTATCGATGAGACTTCTTACTTTCGTTCCCGCAATGTTTACAATAATAATAGGTAGTTCCCTTCTTACATTGACCGTTCTTTCATCGAGGTCTTCGATAAGCTCCTCAGGTTTGGCAATCCAGTTAATAACATTTACTGTATTCCATCCTGAACCTATCTCTCTCTGGTCATTTAAAATTGGTGTTTTTTTTTCAATTGCTCCATTCTTTGTGGAGTTCTTCTGCCTGTCTTCATGCTGTTGAAGTTCCAGACTTTTGGCACCATCATCATTTTGATATATGTCGGGTGACCTTCTATTTCGAATCGCTTCATCCCAGTGAACTCGCGATTGTCTTGGATCATCTCCGCGCTCTTCCATGTATCTTAAAGATGCATGATAGCGTTCTTCCGCCTCTTCATCGAACCCACGACTCTGCTCTTGGGATCTCCATCCTTGGTTATTCCCATTTCGGCCGTAATTTCTTCTGTTATCCAGCTGCTGGTCTCTGGTACCACGCTGATTCCAGTTTTTCCGTCCTCGGTTACCTCGGTTCGAACCTCCTCGATACGCTGGCCTCCAATTTTGGTTTTCGCGTCCTTCGCGCTGCCAGTCGGATTTTTCTGTTTCGGTGCTTGTAGACTTGCATTTCGTCTGCACCTTCGTTGGCTCGATCGGCGTATTCGTCATATTAACTTGTTCCACATGTCGGCTTTGTCTTGTGTGCTGCACTGTGGTTAAATCAAGTTGTCTCAGCACCTCCTCCATATCGATTGCAGTTTTTGCGTTTGCTGAGATTAGCAGGCGCTGCACTTCATACGGCAGCTGCTTAGCTATTGCTATGCATAAGTCTGACTCTCTGAGTCCTTCATCGAGCTCGCGAAAACGGCATAATTGGTTCACAAAAAACTCTCCGTACTTGGTCGGGTTACTAGTACTGTAACGCCTGGAATACAAGTCCAGTCTGAGATTTTGTTGTACGCTCGCGTTCCAATACCTGCTTAAAAATGCTTGGCGAAATTCCTCAACGGTGTCGAACGTGTACCTAAAACTTCTAAACCATAGAGCACACTCTCCTTCGGTGAGTTTTTCAATCGCTCTCAACCTGCGCTCTGGCGGTACTTTCGCATCATTCAAGTACTCGGAAACTTCTTTAAGCCAGTA
Source organism: Meconema thalassinum (assembly GCA_946902985.2). NCBI lineage: Eukaryota > Metazoa > Arthropoda > Insecta > Orthoptera > Tettigoniidae > Meconema > Meconema thalassinum. Next base: position 13,832 of record CAMPQE020000074.1, read on the forward strand.
CTTGGGTGTCATATTAGAATTACTCCCAGAGTATTTCTTTGGTTTTTCATCACTAGCCCTTATAACTGTGACTATTTGGTTCTGTACAGCATTTTCCTGCGGTGTTGACATAGCCATTGGCATACCAGGTGTGGCATACGGGCTGTCACTTGGCATTGCTGCATTCTTTGGAGTGGGCTGTATTTCTATCTCTGCCCATTTATTCCTCCTATTCTCGTCTATACTTCCTTCGCTAGACCTAGGATTCCGCAACATGGATTCTTCCTGCGCTATCATTCTCGTTTCTAATTGGCTGTGCCTGTTTTCAGTCCTTTCCAAACGAGCTAATACCTCTCGTTCTATTTTCTCGAGGCGATCTCGGTTTCTTTCTGCCATAGAAAATACCTTTTCTTTATTATCCTTAAGGTTTTCCTTCAGGTGGATAATTTCCCCTGCTAGACTTTCTCTTACTTCGGCAAGAGTCTTATCACTGGCTTCAGTCTTTAAGCCTTCTCGAAGCTCTAACTCTTCGCGTAAGCCTGTAACTTCCCGTTGAATGTGACCTTGTATATGAGATATTTCAGTCCTTATTTTTGTGATTTCTCCTTGGTCTTCGTCCTGTCTTTTATGGATAACTGCTAAGTCGTTCTGAGTTTGTTCCAACTCTTTCTGCACTTTTCCAACTTGTATCTTCATATTAGACATTATTTCCTTATTATCTCGATCAGACGTCTTTATTTCCTGCATTTCCTTGCATTGGTCAAGGATATTCTGGTCCTGCTTTTTTAAAGCTTCGTCCACAGCCTTGGCATAACCTGCCATTCGCGTATTCCATTTTAGTTCATTATCCTCGAACCTATGGTCCACGGTCTGAGTAAACGTGTTAAATTGTTCTAACTGACGTTTCGTGTTAGCTTCATTCTGACTTTGAATGTCTTTAAGCTCCCGGGACATACTGTTTAAATTATCGTTAATTTCACGCTGTGACTCTCTGCACATTTGCAAATTGCTTTCTAATTTTAATTCAATAGACTCAAAGCGTTTTTCGTTATCATTTTGCATTTCTGAGATCACGCTAACAATATTCTTAGTTACCTGTCTCTGGACAGACTCTTTAACGTCGTCCATTTTCTTATTAACCTCTCCTAGGTTTAATTCTAACTGCGTGTTTACATTAGTTTGACTAGCCTCTAGTCTAGTATTTATTTCGGCTTGATTAGCCTCTAGTCTAGTATTTACTTCGGCTTGATTAGCCTCTAGTCTAGTATTTATTTCGGCTTGATTAGCCTCTAGTCTAGTATTGACTGTAGCCAACATCTGGCTTACCTCAGTTTGACTAGCCTCTAGCCTATCCGCTATTTCATCTTTAAATGCTTTGGATTCTTCCTTACTTTTAGCATTTATAACATCGAAATGTTCCCTTAACTCGGCGATACACCTGAGTACCTCTTCCGTTCCGGCCATCCTGTACTACTTAATTTGAGATTCAGGTAGGCCCTAGCTGAAGACACTGGCGCGTTCTATTGGAAAGAAAAGATTCCGATCCCGCGACAACAACAACAACATATTATAAAATGTCAAAACTAACTATAGAATGGGTATAGACCCTCGTACCCGTCTGACAACATTTGTCTGACGTCTGAACATCATCTAGAAAGACTCACAATCGCTCAAACCAAGTTTGAGGAAAAAAAAATATTTCTATGGTTTTCCCCATGAAAACCATGCTATTATTATGGTTTTTTTTTCTAAATCCCATAAGCCAACCACGTACGGGCGCCATGTTAATTTTTACTCATGGTGGCCATCGTAAGACATCGGCCATATTCTAATTTATTATTAAAACTGTCCAAGGAGTGGTTTTTACTGCCGAATGCCCCACGTTGGGCGCCATGTTAATTTTGTGTTCATATCACACTCACGTGGGTGCCATGTTAATCTAATGGTGTCATATCACACTCACGTTGGGCGCCATGTTAATTTTATAGCTCATATCACACGTGGGTGCCATGTTAATCTAATCTGTCATGGCCCACAGGTGGGTGACATGTTAAATTAGGGTAGTCAACATGCTTATTTATGCCATGCTCATGATGCTTAAGTGGAGGTTACCTGTATTTTGAACTGGCCCCACATATCAGCGTCATGTTATTTTATATGTGTTATCTATGGCTATGGTTATGAAAGTTACAATTATATAAGCATGTCTTATGGAGGATTAACAATTATTTTTAATGTGGTGGCTTATTAACAAATGGGATGCGGTCTTCCTATTCTGTCCTAATTTCTATGCTATATTTGCTTCTACCATTAATACCTTGACCGACTTAAGTAATTACCTGTGACTCAATCCAAGTACAGAGACAACTCCCCCATGTACCCGATTGTCACCATGTGGACCATGTGTTCGTATCCCAACTAGCTCACGGTCTTTCGAGGTATGGGACGTTCCTGCCCACAATACGACCACATGTTCAGGATTTGAGTCTACCAGGCAACTACTCGACAGGAAATACACAACATTCCTATGAATAACATATTTACTGGTCTAAAATCATGGCTGTACAACAAATACACAACAAAGGACAAATTACAATTAATTCCCACAAATAAATAGGGTTATTCTGTGAGCTTTCTCCTTAAAAATAGCGCTACAATGCACTCAAACCTACTTCTAATATCCTGTCAATAATAGTTCAGATTACAAGGTTTTCATAGTGTTCGTCATGTGACACAATTTTATTTAATGGAAGTATCTTAACACAAAAACCACATGTCACATAAACATGAATTACTAAGACATTATTCCGTCTCCTACGACATTTACATTAATTATCATTACTTCAAATGTTTCCTACATTTATTAGCAAATATTTGTTGTGTCGTGCGAATCATCTTCCTTCTTTCCATCCCTATGAACGCTCTAGGAAATGAGTCATGCTTCTTAATCATAAAATAAACATAAACATGGATAGAATATTTATAGTTTCACCATATAACGATTATCTGGGTCTTGTTGGACTTATTATAGATACAACTGTGTCATGTTCTGGGAAAAACACATACCCGTTTTTCCTAAATTAGCATAACCTGGCAAAATGCACTTTAAAGAAGATGCCTACATTATTTTGGTTCAGCTTTCCCCCTCAGAGGATAACTTCGCCAAATATCATCTGATTTCTATGGTTCAACCACATATGTGAGTTGCCATACACCAATTAATTCCATTTGCATCACTAAAATACTCATTTTTTTATTGCATTATTAGTTCCAGACAGCTCTCCAAGATGGCTGCCACGGAAATGGTCTACATTTCCTGTCTCTCTCTACCGTCAAGGCCATCCTTGTTTACAATTATATAACGATAAAGATCCGCTAGGCCAGGTCCTAAGTAATTGAGTCATTTAATTAATTAACACCTAACTTTACAGTGTATTTGGGCTCAAATGGCTCGTATTAAACATTCATGGCAGGGGTGGAATTCTAATGATAGCATTGCCGTTCTAAGGTGATTACTTGTGGCTTTAAAGACGCGCATCATAATGAAACCCCATGGTTATCATCAGCAGCTGTCATTTACATATATTGGGAACCACGTTCCTCGTCGACGAATATGATTCTACCTCTCGGGCAGACCATAAGTAAAAATGCTCACCGCGCCTCGCTGGGCGTCCATAGTGGCTATAATTCAATGCAAGCGTTGGCAATAGACAGAATCTATCCAAATCGCTGCGTAACACATACAGTATGCACAAAGGCGATACTTCTCGAAGATTAAGCCAATTTTTACCTCACGCGCAAGCTATACTAGTCTTTCCCGTGCTTATCTTACGTAAATCACTGGATTCTACGTTAATCTGCACGCTATATGCGGCTAAACAATATTTCACATAATGACTCCATTATCAAGGTACCTGCGTTCTTCCTGTTATACTATTTAAGCCAAAGCTTTACATAGCTCCTAACACAAATGTATAAATATACTGGCTTACTTTAATTTCACATATTCATTTAAAATTTCACTGACACTGAGAAAAGCTCTCGTATTCGCGATATTCCACACTACATTCTTTACTGTTTACCAAATGACAGTATCTTAAATTAGACATGACACTATTTGAACATTACTTAGGCCAATTTTTTCCCTTACTTTATGGTTGCCGACCCCAGTTATATTATTATTATTATTTTAACGTTTAGATCCATCACTATTTTTGACCTACATGGTCCTAAGCAAATCACCTTCCAAGTCATACTTTATTCAAGACGAGTGGTGAAAACTCGTTCAGTAAGTGACTATTACTTCTTTAATTTCAAAGTGATTAATCGTTACATGGTGAACTATGCCATTATAATGCTATTATTTGCATGTTTACTCACGTTTCCTTCTGGCTGGAAAGTACCAGTATCTCCGCCTGAGCTCTACCATGATGATTGACTTAATCCATCATGCTATCCAATACACAACACTGAGATTCACACTTTTTACACATGATACACATATTACCACAAGTGGCCTTTACCACTGATAAACACTGAATATTAATCATTTAACACATTAACACTTTAAATTATTATTTCACAATTTATACACTTCATCTATCATTTCACATGTTGATCCTTATCTGGATTTCACCTACACTTGACCTCAGAGATGCGATGACTTATGATAACCGCTGGTCTCCGTGAAATCTAGTAGCGTTTTTATAGATGTTCGATCCTAGTTCCCTGCACTCCCGTTCACCTCACTGTCCTGGATAAGTGGCAATAACTTCCACTCTCCCATCACTGGAGTGCTCCTAATGCTGATGTCATATAATTGACAATACCTTCCGGTATACGAACTGTTCCAATCACTATCAGTTCCTATTCGCTGTAGCGAATTTATATCTGTGTCAGATAATAAAGCAATATCTGCACTTTGTTACCTTTTATGCACTTCATTATTACTGATGAAGCTTACAATTTGCCTCCATTGTCTTCAACGGCGGTACGCTGATCTTTTAATAATTGGCGTGCTTACTGCAGAGCGCTTGTAGACAAAGGACTAACTTCCAACTCGAGCGACCGTCTGACGTCTTCAACTGCTTTCCAACTGAACCATCACTGACGTATAACTGACCATAACTGACGTGTAACTGACCAACAACTGACCAACAAATGACCCTTGGCGTAGGGTGCTCTTCCCTTATATTGGTTTCTTGCACAAAATAGTTCACGGGACACGTGAGAGCGACTCCCTTCTTGAAATACTCCGTCTTCAGCCGAAATAACAACTGCATCTTGTTTATCTAGGCGTGGAGGTTTTAAAAACACTCGCGTGCCGGCGATCGCTTCGGCCAATTAATTACAATTAATTGCCTTAGTTCAGCGCGTGGGATGCTACGGTGGGGATTTCCCGCTGGTTGGTTAAAGTATCCATGCTCTCGAGCGTGAGTTTGGTTGTAATGCGGTCATTTTGAGAAATAGGCGTAATTTTAGGTGAAAAACCACTCCTAAATTACTCCTCCGTGAATACATTCATCTGTGTGTATGTTTCATTGCATTACAATGCTCCATTTATCTGTAATTAATTAATTTCTTGTGGGCTTGGTCCCGCCAAAGCTTTGCTCGTTGTCGACCGGTGGATTCCCGGGTCATTAATTTTGAGCTGTCTGACCGCCCTAGACGGAAATAGTTCCGTAGGCGCCAGGGCTACTCCGCCTACTTTTTAAAGTCATTTGTCAGACTTCAAACTAGCTCCTTTCAACTTCGTATGCACTGAAAACGTACATTCCCTTGCATTTTGCTTACAATTTCTCCTTTAAATTGCTATGATTTGCACCTAAATAATCGTGAAATCACGCTAGACTCTTATGTGTCAGTAGACCTCTCATTGCTCTGTGGGTTCCATATAATGGCTCCCCCTTAGAGACCACTGGTTCGACCTTAGGCATAACCATTTGCCTGGTCTTCTCTGATAAGGCCCTGAGTTCGATACCAGACTGCCGTGACCAGTTGGGCACATTACAAAGGGTAAGTATACACATTTTGGTTCAGATCGGTGAAACGGTGTAGATTTGAGCCAAGGGGCCTAAATGCAGGGAATGGAGTGGTCTGTCCGCAGTTTCAAGCAAACAGTGTTACTCGCAGGGTACCAAAGGGTAAGTATACAAATTTTGGTTCGGATCGGTGAAACGGTGTGGATTTGGGTCAAAGGGCCTAAATGCAGAGAATGGGGTGGTCTGTCCGAAATTTCAAGTGGACAGGATTACCCGCAGGGTTGCAAAGGGTAAGTATACAAATTTTGGTTCGGATCGGTCAAACGGTGTAGATGTTTGCCAAAGGGCCTAAATGCAGGAAATGGGGTGGTCTGTCCGAAATTTTAAGTGGACAGTGTTATTCAAAGGGTTACATAGGGTAAGTATACAAATTTTGGTTGAGATCGGTGAAACGGTGTAGATTTGGGCCAAAGGGCCTAAATGCAGGGAATGGGGTGGTCTGTCGGAAATTTCAAGTGGACAGGGTTCCGAAGGATAAGTATACAAATTTTGGTTCAGATCGGTGAAACGGTGTGGATTTGTATACATAACAGACAGACAGACAGACAGACAGACAGACAGACAGACAGACAGACAAACATTGAGCTTTATATATATAGATTTGGAAATAACTCTGTAATTAAGTTATTCTAATGAAACTCTGTAGCGTGGTTCATGGTACCCCACGGGTGGGGCAGAACGAACCCTTTACCTATTTTTAGCCTATTTTCAATTTTGAAAAAATAGGCTTATGAGATCACCTTTTGTCCGTGTGTGTGTGCGTGTGTGTGTGTGTGATTCGTGTGTGTGCCCCCCCCCCCCCTAATAAAATCAAAACGGCAGGAGCGATGTTAATGAAACTCGGAAAGTTCATAGCACTATTCCCGGTGAACTCGACCGTGCCCTTCAAATTTTGTTACGACTCACCAATCCTACATGGCGGCTGTGCGAAATATTTGACCAGCATTCAATATCTCCGAAACTATTACCGATATTACCCTGAGATTTTCTATGGTGATAGAGGGAACTACTATAAGTTCACTTATGTAACTTTTGAAAACCTGGTAACTACAAAACCAACATGGAGGCCAAGCGAATTTGCGACTTTTAAATAGACGTTTCTCGTGATTTGACCAACCAAACGCAATGAAACTTGGTACAGTATATGTTTATATACATTGTAATGCACCGACATCTAACTTCGTTCAATTATTTACATAATCACAAGATGGCGGATGTGCGAAATATTTCACCGGCATTCTATATCTCTGAAACTATTAGCGGTATCTCCCTAAAATTTTGTACGGAGATAAAGGGCACTACTGGAAGTCCATCTATAAGACTTTCAAAAACCGGTTAACTACAAAACGAACATGGCGGCCAAGCGAATTTGAAAATTTTAAATAGACCTTTTTCGCGATTTAATGTTCCAAGCGCACTGAAACCTGGTACAGGAAATATTTATACACATTGTAATCCACTGGTATCTAATTTAGTTCAATTGTTTACATAACCTCAAGATGGCGGCAGTGCGAATTTTAAAATTAAGTTTTTATTTCTTGTGATGAAGTCATGCGATCGAAGTGAAAGTTTGAATAATGAACCTACGCAATAATTTTCCTTTAATGGTACATGACTCTATGGCCTATACATTTAACAATCCAACATGGCGACCATCCGAAATATTTAGACGATACTGAATATCTACGAATCTATTTTAGCAATCAAACTGCATTTTTAGTGTTCATAGGGGCTATGAACTTAAGTTCACCTATAAGACTTTAAATAACCTGGTGATCACAAATCCAACATGGCGGTGACGCGAATTATAAATATTCACATGGACATTTCTCGCAATTTAACCATCCGAGTGCAGTGAAACTTGGTACAGTAAATCCTTATACGAATGTTAATCCACTGACATCTAATTTATTTCAATTGTTTCCATAACCTCAAGATGGCAGCTGTGAACAATTTTAAAATCTCCTTGTTTTTTCTTGTGTCCTAATTATGCGATTGAAGTTTGAATACTACACGTTCACAATAATCTGCATGTAACAGTACATAACTCTAGGACCTACATATATAAAATCCAACATGGCGACCATCCGAAATATTTAGTCGGTTCTTAATATCTACGAATCTATTACAGCAATCAAACAGAAATTGTGTATGTTGATAGTGGCAATTAAGATAAGTAGGATATATGAAAATAGGCTGTATAGTTCTTCACGGAACTACTTGTTATTTAAAGACATGAACTGTAGCTTAGAAACTACTATCCACAGTGTATTCATTTGAGGGCATTTGATACTTGAATGATTAAACTTCTAAAGGGAGAAAACCACAGCTCTGTATTAAAATTACTGGATGAGTAGCAGTGAAAAATATTTTTTCCGGTTCAATGTGCCCCAATCTCCCCATGAAAAAACTACATCTATACTAATATATAAAAAATGAGATGGTGTATATCTGGGTGTCTGTGTATTATTCAATCACCAAAGAAACACTGGTTCGATTTACATGAAATTTTACATCGAAGTAGCTGATTTACCTGGTTAATATATAGGCTATTCATGATTTCGATACTTTGTACTATTTAAAGATGGCGACCATTTTAGTGACGTCACTACACCCTTTGGTTTCAAACTTCCATATTTCAATGTCAAATAAAAAGAGAACGCTAAGAAATAGAAAACGTTTGATGGCATGTACGATATTTAAAATCTAGATTTCTATACGAAAGGTCTTTATCAATATTCATGTATCTACAATGGTTAGCGAGTAAAACCTAAATTTGTGCTATAAAACACGGTCAACGCAGAGTGGTGTAGTTGGACAAACTCTCCTTCAAGGCAGCACCTCGCCTATCCCCTGTTTTGACTGTCACCCTCACATTTCAATTTATTTATGACCCGCAGCGAAGCACGGCTACTTCAGCTAGTAATACTATAATCATCTAACGACGTGCTATTGAACCACAGTAGTGAATTTACAGTAGTGAAAATTAACCTTAACACAGTGCTGAGGATATGATAATGGCCACTGGAGGATTTAAACGCGTAATCCTAAATTGCCCATTTAAGTGTGATAATAATAATAATAATAATAATAATAATAATATCGTATGGCCTCGTATGCCGGGTGCAAGCTTTGTTATTTGACACCCAGAGGGTAGCTTGCATGTCGAATTTCGTTGTCCCTTGAAGCACTATGAAAGGCAAGGAGGGGGCAGATGACCTCGTAGTTCCGCCCCTTAAAACAACAATAACTAACTAAAGTCAAGGAGGTTAGATATTTTAGCTTCTTGAACAATATAGCGCTTTCTAGTAGAGAAATGAGGAACTTTTTGTTGGTGGAAACTCCCGAGATTGATTTTGCCATTATGAGCACCGCCTACTGAATTCAAATGGGTTTTTTGACATGTCAACATCATATGGCATGCGTGTCGTAATTTTTGCCGCCTTTCAAAAATCACTTACCACGGACAGGAGCGAACCTGCAAGCTTGGGGGTAGTAGACCGACACCCATTTAAGTGTGATAACTAACTAATACATGTCATTTTTCCAGGAGTATGATTACATATTTATAACGTGTATCCCGCCAACATCATTGGGCATAATCGTGTTGACCGACTGAAAAGCTATAAAAGACAATTTGTATAGGCAACACTGAAAAAAGAAAGGCTTCAAATCTCCACATGAATGAATGAATCTTTCCGAAAATTTAACAAGCTTTTCTCGGTAAATAATTGAATACAATATATTTAAAGTAATCAAAGCTAAACTTAGGTTCACAAAACCTGGCCTAGAGAGAAATATATGCAGCTGTCTGCGTCGCACAGCGTAACGCTCTCACCTGCTGTGCTCAAGGTTGCAGGATCGAATCCTGGCGCAACCAGTTGGCATTTGAGGATGTGAAAATACGAGGGAGCCGTATCAGTAAATTTACTGGCACGTTAAAGATCCCCTTCGCGACAAAATTCTGGCACCCCGACGTCTATAGAGGTCACAGTTGGGAAGTAAAGCCCTAACGTTATTATTAGAAATAAATGCTTCTCTAACAACAAGTTATCAAGTTTCTGACGTCAATGGGAGTCCCACTCGTTAACGCGAAGTGCAAGGATTTCGACAGCTTTGTGACACAATGACAGTATTGTATCTTAACGCCTTCACTGCAAGATTAAAATGATAATTGCCCTTGTTACTCGCAGATAACGTGTCTTTTAAAACCGTAACTTGGGTTGGCCATCGCATTGATTTCTGAGTCTCCTCTATGCACATCCAACATATTCACGGATCGGATAGTCGTAGTCTATTATAGGTGAGTATTAAGATGAATATAGGAGTGATTATTACACTCCGCAGATTAGAATAAAACACGTTTTCGTACAGAGAATAGAGTTGAAAATTATTGACGCACATTTAATGCGTTTTCACACTCAATGATATAGAGTCTCTCAGCGGGTTCAACCCCAGCCGAGCTGTCGGATTTTTTAAGAGTGTTAAAAATCCTTCAGTATGCCTTCCTTCGGAGGGGAAGTAAAGCCGGTGGTCCCATGTCATAGATTTATGGCATGTTAAAGAACCTTACACTAATTACATCTGTGTGAAGCTAAATTGGATAGTTTAAGAATGTAAACAACGCTCTTAGGTTTCTTCGTTCGTTGCCAAAAGCCGACTGTGGTGACGTCTAGTAGCTAAGTTCTGAACTTTGCCTAGTAGTCGTTAACGGTGGCACTTGGCGGCAAAAGTAGGAACTATTTGAAAAATTCTAAGTTGCAGTCTGTACTTAAATTAATAAACAGATAACGCACACTAATACAGTCATCACAATTAACACCGGTTATCAGACAGAGTCTACACACACCCAAAGTACACGGGGCTACATGACCGCGTTGTCGCATCCCCTAAACTAAAGAACCAACCAACCAGAGTCTCTCAACCACTATGTTTAATAATAATGGCATTTGTTTTACATCCCTATTAACTACTGCGGCTTTTAGAGACGCCGGGGTGCCGTAATTTTGCCCTGAAAGTAAATCAATTGACACGGCTCCCTCACATTTTCGCACCGTCAAATGCCAACTGACTGAGTCAGGATTAGATCCTGCAACCTTGGAACCAGCAGGCGAGAACGTAACCGCTGCACCATGCAGCCAGTCCCGATATCTATTGTGGTGGACACTATCTCCTCTCAAGTGTGTATTTACTCAAACAAATTATTCTCCTTCTGAATTTCTAATGATTTGCGTTCCGTGTATTTTCAGCCTATTTTCATTTATGAAACAAGTAGTTCCGTAACGAACTAAAGATCCTACTTTTCCTAAAATTTAAGATTCATGCCAATCTATATAGACACATCTAAAATGATGACGAAATCAAGTTGGTAATACTAACATTTCTAAGTACTGCAGTTTGAAATACACCTGAAATAGTGTAGCCTAATAGAATAACTTACTACAGTTGGCAGCCCAGGTGACTCTGAATATATTCTTAGTTCCATCTATTAAGGTATAGAATGCACATACAAAATTTGGTTGAAGTCAAATGGATAGTATGGACCTTACATGCTGTTTGATATTGGATTTATCAGTGCGCGTAAAATCATGTTGGGAAAAACGTCATGTATATGATACTCAGAATTAATCTGACATATTGCGATCTATTATGGTGCCAATTTTGGATATAATCCATTTGCTAGTCTAGCAGTTACATGTAATTAAAAATTGAAACTATTAGAAAGCTTAGAATCATGTTGGCAGCTCTGAGGTATATTAGTTACCCCAAATTATTATAGAATGCCAGGAAATATACGCGTGCAAAGTTTAGAGCTGATGGCTTGCATACTTTCTGATATATTGATATTAGGATTAAACAAAATAACATTTATTAACAGTTATCAGCCCTGCTGGTTCTTACGAATACTCACAGTCATAATTGTTATGGTACACAAAGCACATAACGAATTTGGTTGAAATCCATTTGTTAGTATAGAAGTTATAAGCAGTTAAAAACTGAACCGATCAGCAGGCTTGGAAACGTGTTAGCAGCAGTGATATATATATATATATATATATACTGTGCCCTTTCGTAAAAAAAAAATATGCAAATCACTATCCAGCTACTCAGTCTTATCTCTTTGGGGGCATAGAACGTCCTCCCACTGAGTGATTCACACATTATAGGATCAAGCTTAGTATTACACATCACTGAAATGAAATTCAAAATCCTACTAATAAAACTATTTAATTCTCAAAATTTGGAGCTACAACAATACAAAAACAACTGAATCAACATCACACTTGTTCTAATGAACAAGGAACAATACACATTAATCATAAAAAATCAATAATTTAGGTTCCATTGAACCCTAAACAAAATAATCAAAACTAGTTTCACTTCCATTTAGCAACATTTTAACTTTCTCGAAAACGAGTTCTAAAAGTCTCGGCTAATTTTACTACATAATTTTTATGTAAAAAAAACATATTAAATATTCTAAATTTGAATATATTACAAAGAAATTTGAGTTAATAACAATTCAATGGTATCAACAATTTCCATTTATTTGAGTACCACATAACATTCGCAACATATCATCCCTCTCTTCAACACTACCAAAACTGCATTTGTTTTCGGAAATCTCTTGTACCACAAGCGTTAAAGACTACTGATTTATTCAATTTGAAATAGACTCCCAGGTATTCGATATCTTCAACAATTACTTGGGATCAATAACTTTTATCATGCAACAATGCACAGGGAATTTTTCATTATTGTCTCAATTGACAATTTAATTATTCATGAAGTGCGAATCTATAAGGCAACGGCAAGGATAAATGAACAATATAAAACACGGTACAGATTACCGTTCATTAAAAGGTATAATACTTCAGAGCGCAGACATGGTCTGTCTCTGTCTGGGACCTACCCCAACCGACCTCCATTAAGAAAACGTCGAGACACTACGGCTAATTTATGGCATAGGAGAGAAGTCAATGCTCCCTCTTCTCTAGACGGGACTTCAAAACACCGCTTTCAAACAAGCGTGAACAGAACTTGGAAAGGCTACACATCACATTAATATAACCACATTATTCTGAGGTTCCACAGACCTATTACTATAGCTCAGGTATGATTATAATTTCGGAGTGTTAACACTGGGAAGTAAGAATTCAAAACCAATCGTAATTAAGGGGCTTCCGACGTGAGAGACATCTGGTTCGATTCTCTGGCCTGCCTCTAGGACACTTCCATTTTTGAGGGCTAGGGCTAATTCCATAGAGCGAGGGTAGATAACCACTCCTCCTAACAATAATAAAAGCAACTTGGGAAAAGGTATTCGCACTCAATTCCATGCTTAACAGTAATATATAGCACCCTTTTTAAGAGTTTGTCACAGCAAACACATACAAAATCAATTACTTCATCCAGCTGATCCCCGCAATTATAATTCCTGGCATTATCTTCACAGCAATTTTTAGCGTGACCATTCATTATTTAGCGTTCAAAGGCGACAATCAATACATTCGTGATGCCTTCCTAAGTTTAATATTTATTTCAACGTAATTCATTTATATCTTCGTCCATAATTAACAGATTTGCCTTTTACTGAGTCTCGACCTTTCATTTCCATATCATTTATATTACATTTTCATTTTTATATTATCCTGTTTGCCTTTTAAATAAAATTATTATTTGTATATTCACAAGTATTCCACTGAATACGATTTCATTTGTCTAACAATACATTTTAGCAATTTTTATATTAGATCCCGCACTTATTATTTTCACACAGTTTAACATCCCTGTTTTTCAATACAGGAGCATACTTTCTTCGTGGTTACCATTGCTACATGAGATTTCCGAATCCAAAACACTTAATAAATTCGGGTGTTACTTACATGGTTTATCCGGCCCCATTGTCCGAATTCCAGTGGAACGACATTCGGCCCACATCAAATTTCTTATTTCATGATGATACACACACTTACACTTATTAAATTTCCCTCTGGATTACACATTTTTAGATTAATATGAGGGTTTACAAACATTTTCACTACAGTAAAGAAAGAGTATAACTTTCACTTAATATTATATTTACACACACAGAATTTCCCCTTTTGGGTAACAAACACACGTGAATTCTTCCTTCACCAAACCTCAGGGGTGCAAATTTCGACGTTGCCTTCTACCTTCTACTCTGAAATTGACAGTCTCGTACGAAATGAAAACTCCTTGGATGAAAGTTCCATCCTAATTCTGGTGTTTAATTTATCGGCATTTACAATACTGCACGATAATGTAGTCTTTTCCTGTTCGCAATTGTCTATCTGGGAAAACGGTATATTTTTACGCTTACCCCTGAAGTCGCTATACTGCGCTTTTACAATTGTTTATCTGATACTATGCGTCGGAACTGAATTCGGACGGCTATTGTCTTTTCTATGTGAAGTACTTTTATGAAACTCCACGTGGCTACGGATATCTCTTTGTAGATTCCTACTTCTATCGCCACTGTTTTTCCCTAATCTCCTCAATCAGGAAAATTAGGTATTAGCTAATGTTTTACCCAACCGTGGTTAACTTAACGCACTGGGAAAACGTTTTTTAGAGTGTCTACTCTTTGCTGATGTCTCGTATACTATCGAGATACTATGTTCTCACTTCGAGTACTAGTGTCAGGGCTTCAACTACCCTCGCCGGCTAACGTATATTTTCACACACTGTTTATAGCTTGGCCTACCACCGTAGACTATTATACTTTCGAAGTTCTAAATTGTACTTTTCCCTTGAAAAGAACTTCAACGATGTAGAGCGGCGACACTGAAGAAAGCTGGACAGTACTCCGACTTAGAGTACTTCCGCGTCGTGATACAGGTTCGAGTCCTACTGTGCTGACTGGCAGCACGACCAGTGTGAGGTCTGATGAGTTACTGCATGCTCTTGCTTGGGCTACTGGCCCTTATATCTGATTCTGGCAAAAATAAAGAAATTTCTCTTCTTCCTCACCACCAATTTCCAAAATAATCGTCGTACGATGTTAAGAAAAATATCTCTGGAAAGCTGAGGTTTTAAACGTCTCAACAGTATCTAAGTTTCCAGGAATCGATCGTACACATCTTTGATATTAATTTAAATGTTCTCTTCAGATGCGTGGGTAGTGTATTCTTGTTGTCTCCCACCATCCGCTTCTGGTTCGGGGACTCACCAATTACGTAGTGATGAATTTGCATTTCTTTCCTGCATAATTTCTATAAACTTTATCCACTCTAAAATATCTCATTCCCTGAATAATTATCACTGGTGGAGTCCTTTCTTTACTTTAATGCCTGCAAATGGCTTAATTTCAATTATTTCTCTTATTTTCCAGCCCCTCCCTTCATGCGACGCTGCCATTTTATTGTCGACGCGGGACTATTTCCGAAACTTCATCTCTCTCGTCCATGGAAGTTTCCATATCTAATTTTACCGCGTGCGTAATCAGCTCTCTGGTGACTGTTCAGATGACATCACCGGGCAGCTGTGGCCTGGCAATCTCTGGTTGCACAACATCTCTTTGCCCCACGCAATCTTATGAAATATCAGCTTCTCAACTAACTTCAGAACTCCCTTCTAAAGCCTGCATTTATTCCTTCTTTTCTCCGAAATATAAGGACATGAGTTCGATACTGTACCTCTCCCATGGGTTCAATACGTTACACCAAACTATGGTAGAATGTCAGATACTATACGTGTGCACAGTTTAGAGCTGTTGACTTGCATACTTTATGATATATTGATATTAAAGTTAAAACATAGAGAGAACATTTATTAACACTTGGCAGCCCTGGTGGCACTTTAGATTATGCACAGTCATGTCTGTTGTAGTACACATAGTGCATGGAAATTTTGCTGAAATCCAATCGATAGTATAGAAGTCACATGCATTTAAATATTCGACCTTCGGCAGGCTTAGAACCATGGTAGCAACACTGGCATGTATGGACTTCTGAAGATAAATCTGAAATGTTATTATTTTTATGTGTTTTCCTGCATTTGGTCACAGATCTTTACTCTCACCAAATTTGATTTCGATAGCTGCAGCCATTTAGGAGTAGATAGGGGGGGGGGGGCGGCAAAAATGAGAAAAGTAGGCTAATAAGTCTACTTTTTCCACATTTTTGCAAAATGAGAAAAGTAGGCTAAAAATAGGCTTATGAGATCACCTTTTACCCGTGTTGGTGTGTATGTGTGTGCGTCCGAGTGTGTCCCCCCTCATAACTATTTAACGGCTCGAGCGATTTCAATGAATCCCGCTAAGGTTTTAGTACTATTTCGGCCGACACCGACCGTGGCCTTCAAATTGTACTACGTCTCACCAATCTTACATCACGGCATTCTATATCTCCGAAACTATTTTTCATATCACCCTGAAATTGTGTACGGTAATAAAGGATACAACTAGAAGTTCACCTATGAGACTTTCAAAAACGTATTAGCTACTAAACTAGCATGGCGGCCAAGGGAAGTTCAAACCTTTAAATACACTTTTCTTTCGATTTAACCACCCAAACTCAATGAAACTTGCTACAGCAAAGGTCTATAGGCTACATATTGTAATGCACTGGAATCTAATTTAGTTCAATTGTTTACATAACCTCGAGATCGCGGCTGTGCGAAATTTTAAATTAAGTTTTTATTATTCTCCTAATCACCCGATCGAAGTCAACGTTTGATTAATGTTTCTACGCAATAATCGTCATCTAATAGTATATAACTCTATGGCCGATACATATTAAAATCCAACATGGCGACCATCCGAACTATTTGGACGGTTCTCAATATCTATTAATCTATGACAGCAATCAAACTGAAATTTTGTTAGAAGCTATGAACATAAGTTCGCCTATGGAGCTTTCAATAACCTGGTGAGCACACATCCAAAATGGTGGCGACGCGAAATATAAACATTTAAATTTACGTTTCTCACGATTCAACTATCCGAGCGCAGTAAAACATGCTACGGTAAATGCTTATACAAATTTTAATCCACTGGCATCTGATTAATTTCGATAGTTTTCATAACCACAAGATGGTAGTTGTGAGAAATTTTACTCCATGATACCTTATCGGAATTTCTGTCTTAATGCTAAAAACCTAATCTGCAAATACCGCCACGTGGAAAACGAGCGAAACTCAGTGTAGATGTGTCGGACAACCAATCATTGGACGAACTGTATATTTGTTTGATTATATTACACTAGCAGTAGTGCCCGGCTACGTCCGGTGGATTTATTTGTTTTATCGATGAGAATGAATACTACCACAGAACTGGAGCGCTCAAGGATAAGGATCGGAAAGGACCCACGCTTATTGCAGCTGATAACCTCAGTATACTGCACCAACACCATCGCCCTTATTGTCATGATGATAACTGTTTTAAGGGGACCAAGATACGTTTTTGCACTTTTTTTAGCGTATGGATTTTAGTGCCGGGAATTTCCGAGGCCATGTTCGGCTCGCCAGTTTTTGTAGCTGCTTCAAGGCGGACAACCAATGGGTGAGCTACAAGTACCGTCGCGTGTGGAGTGTTGTCTGGGGAGGAAAGTTTGAATGTAAGGACGAGGAGTAGGAAGGTAGCGGCTGTGGCCTATAGATAGGGACCAACCCCGGCATTTGCCTGAAAGGAAGATGGGAAACCACAGAGGACCATCTTCAAGGTTGCCGGCGGGGGGATTCCAACCTCCTCGCCTCCCGGATGTGAGCGACTGCCAGCAGTCATGCCGTAACGACCACGGCTAACTCACCCGGTTCTTTTTGCACTAATTACTCCCCGTGACTGCAATTTATAAGCAGCTTGCAATTCTGCACAAGAACACCGGTAGGGGCGACGTAATGCAGCCCACATTGCCAGGCAACAATAGCCTTACGTATTAATGAAGCTGTTCGCGAGCGCTTGTTCTTCCAACTTAATGAACAAAAATCAATATTTAAGGTTACCTGAGAGGTGTAGCCTAATGCTACACAGTCTAAACTATTCCTCTTGAATCTGGCTATCACATACAAAAATATTTTTTCCAATCCGACTGGTAGTTCCAGATATTAGCGCGTTTAAACACACAAACAAACTCTTCAGCTTTATTATATTATAGTATAGTATAGATTACATTCGGTGAGCTAGCGATCCCAACTTGACTCGATCAGACGACAGTCAGGTCAGGCAGCCGAGCGTGCTAACGCTGGATGCCGCTGAAATATAGTATATGTGAACAATTACCTAAAGTTGGGTTTGTCATTACAGAAATTGAATATGTGTAATATCACTCTCCCTAGGGGTGGTCAAAGTAGATATTAGTGTGAAAGATCACAGCGAGACATTGGCTGACAACATGTTACCTGAAATATCCAAGTTTTCTTCGAAATACAGCAGATTCGACTTCGTCCATGGCCTGCCCAAATAAAATTATGTGTCCTCTATAGAGGTGTGGGGCAGGTCTTTCAAGTTGGTGCCCGAGAGCGACCTTCGCGTCCTAATAAGTATAGGGCTGACGTTTGTTTTTGGCCGGTGGCCGTGATATCAACTCATCCACTGTCATAACCGTTCAAACTCCTGCCTTTTTTCCTTCGCTCCTTCTGAGCGTGCGTGCGTGCATGCAGTTGTTACTGCGTATGCTCGCAATAAGAAGGCTTCCTGGCTGGCCAGAGACCTCTACGCAACAAGCAAGCACCGACCAAAAAAAAAAAACGTCAGACCTGGAAAGACATCACAAACACTCCATATCCGACCAGGGCTATTAACCATGCGAAGCAAAAATCCGGCGACACAACGAGGAGTCTAACCCGGGTTCCTGCAGATCAAAGGCTACCATCCAATCCACTTGGTCACGTAATCAAGGGTGATATTCAACAGTTCCCCAGGGGCACACAACTAGTAGGACGTGGAGGTGACCACGGGACTCCAGCATCCACTTACTTGTGCCGTGTTCCTCTCGATCATATTTCCTGTCAACCTCCCTTGGTCAATTATTCTTCACTTCCGACTCAGACGTTATAAGGATATCCGAGTCCTAGGGAGTCCTTCACTTTCCCGCCTTAATTGACCCTTGTCTGATCTTTCCTGATTCCCTTATTCTTCGAGGTGTTAGACCACTTATTTTCCTCTTCATGGTATCTCCTGCCTTCTCGCAAGCAGACAGGATATGTGTAGCCCCATCACTACACCGTCGAGGGCTAACCACTGGTGAGTTTGGGAGTTTGTAACGCCGAGGTATTCCTGAGCTGAGTTCGGTTTTACCCCATTTCCTTTGATATCTGCCTTTCGTAGCTCTACTTCTTCCAAGTCCCTCAATTGGCATTCTTCGAGGGTTGGAGATTTATTATTTCCTCCTGTAGTATGTAGTCAGCCATTGGGTTAATTGTAAGCGTGTAGTTAGTTTAAGTTATAGTTTTTTTTTTTTTATTAATTCAGCCAATGGCCATGTACTTTTCTTTTTTTAAGGACGGGTCAGCGAATGGATATTGGAAGCAAATCGGCCGTGGACCTATTGAAAGGAACCGTCCCGGCATTTGCCTGGTGGTGAAAATAGGAAACCACGAAAACCATTTTCAGGACGGCCGAGGTGGGATTCAAACCCACGCTCTCCCGATGCCAGCGAGGCACGAGGTAGCGCGTTAGCGCTCTCGGCTGCCGCGGCCGGTTAAGTTATAGTTTTCTTATCAACATTTTTTCACCTAGTTTTCATATCATTAACATTTTTTCGCCTAGTTATCATATCATTAACATTTTTTCACCCTTACCCTATCATAAGGAGCCCATAACCTAGATGTTAAGCCATGTTTGCTTATTATACAGTATCTTCAGTGTTTCCCTTTATCCAAATGCCAGATAATATTGAAGCTCATTAGAGGATATTCACATACATTGTAATATTATCAGTATCAAGTCACCGTGACACTAAAAATATTCAGAATAAGTTAAGGGAAAAGTCCTTGTCAATTGAAGATAAGCAAGCTTCTTATAAACGTTAGCTTCGCTTAGTTTCCGATTTAGTGTAAAGTTTCCTCGCATTTGTTTAATATTTCCACAGAGCACACTGTGATATGTAAGTATTTAGACGTAGACCTACTTTATTTATTTAATCGTATGGTGAGTACAACAAGGAACTCATAAGTCCAGGTCCAAGTTCTTCAACCACACAACAGCACTTCATGAAAGATGAAACGGTCCCTGGAGCTTCCGGAGTAGGCATGAAGAAGGCAGCGCAGGATGAAATGATCCATAGTCTGCTCCTCTTCACTGCATTCACTCATTGGAGAATCCATCCATCCCCACTTAATGGCGCAAGAAATTACAGCGTCTATGCCCAATTCTCAGCCTGTTGAGGCGACACGATAGTTTTCTTGGGAGGTAAAATCCATTCATTTTCCGAGTTGGATTTATCTCATGAGCATTAGTACCAGATGTTGAATTTGACCACTCTTCGGTTTAGGTTAAAATTGTCCCTCAAGAGTCGGCCGGCCAATACACTTGCTGGTCTCCTAGATCGAAGTCGTTATGGCGATGGGTAACAAAATTCCTGGTGAACTGGTAATGAGGGAGAAGACCGGAGCTTCTTTTCTCCTCAGGTTGGGTGGTGGGATATGGCAAGAATGAGTAACCAGTGGCGAGGTCTAGACTTTACAATACCAGTTATGCAGCGCATGGTATCATTCAACGTAGTATCCACTTTATGCACATGTGCACTTTCCAGCCATACAGGGGCACAGTATTCCTCTGCAGAGTAGACAAGACTAATGCCCGTTAATCGTAAGCAGTCAGCCGAGGCTCCCCATGAACTACCATAAAGTTTGTGAAGGATGTTATTCCTTTTAATGATTTTATGAGAGAGGTTGGTGAGATGTTCTTTGTAGCTTTAAGTTCTGTCCAGGGTGACTCCTAGATATATCGGGAAAGGGTTGTACTTTAGTTTATCACCAAGGTTGGTGAGTGGATAGCGTGTCGGTCTACTAACCCCAAGATTGCAGGTTCACTCCTGGCCATGGTAAGTGATTTTTGAAAGGCGGCAAAAAAACGACGCGCATGTCATACGATGTTGGCATGTCAAAGAACCCATTTGAATTCAGTAGGCCGTGTTCAAAATGACAAAATTAATCTCGGGATTTCCGCCAACACAAAGTTCCTCATTTCTCTACTAGAAAGCGCTATAGTGTTCAAGGAGCTTAGATATCTAACCTCCTTGATTTGCATAGTGATTCAAGGAACAACGAAATTCGACATGCAAGCTACCCTCTGGGTGTCAAATTACAAAGTTTGCACCCGGAACCCGAGGTCATACAATATTAAAAAATTAAAACCAAGGAATAAAACAGATAGCTCGTAGTTTGCGAGTCGGTTGCTAAGATGGAAACATGAAACCCCAGTCTTAGAAGCGATTGGGATCAATCGCCAGGACTTGAAGAATGTAGCAATTTTGTCCAAGTCTGCTGAAAGAATTCCTTCTCCATCCTCAAAATGTCTGCTTTGAGCTACCAATGCAAGTAGACCTACTGTACTAACGTGGTAAAATGATCGCATGTGGATAAACCACCCACCCGGCTGTAGTGGTATGCGGATTGGACGTGACATAGTTCGACCACTCACTCCAGAAAACGACCCGGTGGCAGTGTTGCCAAATCTTGAAATGGGAAAGAACTAAACCCTACGCTTTGAAACACCAGAAAAGAACCAGCTGAACTCTATGATTCAAAACACATAAAAAACACAAAAAATTATGAATATATAGGCTAAACGGCTTTTTACTTACATTTCTTTCATTAAAAATCATATTTTTCACTTGCGCAGCCTGCTACCGCTATTACATATTTAGAGCAGGAAGGTGTATTACTGATGTAGCTTTGCATACTTCCAATTTTGGCCACACCAATTAAACTTGGCTAAACACTTTCCCTACCTCTGCAATAGAGTGAGGGAGCGAAAGTACATAAACTACCTTCTCATGAGACTGGGAAATCCCCTGGTAGCGGGGAAGAAAATAGAGGATAGGTGGATTCTTTGTACAAGTGCACTTGCACTGAGCCCTGCATGTTGCGCTTACTTAGCACTTATGCACGAGAATGAGAATTTCCGGGACTTTCCCTGCTGGAGTGTAAGGCTGAACATTGCCTATCTTAACTGATTAACTTTATTAAAACTATTACATGCCTTTCAGGAAGCCTCCGTGGCTTAGGCGGCAGCACGCCGGCCTCTCACCGCTGGGTCCGTGGTTCAAATCCCGGTCACTCCCTGTGAGATCTGTGCTGGACAAAACAGAGGCAGACAGGTTTTTCTCCGGGTACTCCGGTTTTCCCTGTCAAAATTTCATTCCAGCAACACTCTCCACTATCATTTCATTTCATCTGTCATTCATTTAATCATTGTCCCAGAGGAGTGCGTCAGGCCTCGGCAGCCGGCACAGACCATATCCTCACCGCTAGATGGGGGCTTCATTCATTTCATTCCTGACCCGGTCGGAGACTGGAAGCAGGCTGTGGATTTTTTCACATGCCTTTCAGGATTTACTTATTTGTCATAGGAGACAATTTCAAGGAAAAATCTGTTAAGCACCAGATTTGGCACTGGTTTTATTTAAATAACACCAGTATATCGCTATGGCGCTATTCGAATATTTCTGGCACCAGACGAACTTCAGAAACACCAGATCTGGTGCTAAAAACACCAAATTGGCAACACTGCCTGGTGGCACCTTATTTCAAAACCCGGGTTGCCTACCTCAATCGTTATACTACATACAAAAAAAGGTACAAGCTATCAAATTCAAAACTTGCATTATCGTTTTGGAAACTATTTTGCATTGCTGCCTTAGTTATCGAAATTTAATGCTGTTTAGTCAGTCAACGTGGTTTTACCCTATTGTAATAAGTGTTTCCCTAATCCTGAAAAATATTCACATGAGATTAATAAATTCATTTGGGTGAGTGGTTATCGTGTCGTACTTCTAACCCCAAGCTAGCATGTTCGATCCTGGCCATGGTAAGTAATTTTTGAAAGGCGAAAAAAATCACGGCATGCATGTCATACGTTGTTGGCATGTTAAAGAACCCATTTCAATTCTATAGGCCGTGTTAATAATGGCAAAATTAATCTCGGGATTTTCCGCCAACACAGAAGTTCCTTCTTTCTCTACTAGAAAGCGCTATAGTGTCAAGGAGCTTAGATATCCAACCTCCTTGACTTTCATAGTGCTCCAAGGAACGACTAAATTCGACCCAAGGCCATACGATATTATAAGGTGCGTTCAAAAAGTAACGAGCCGGAGGCTGTAATGAGCAAACCGGTGACGACATCGGCTAATCGTGGCGTGTGTAACGAGGTGAGAGAAAGGAAGCTCTGCTGAGAGAAGCAAAGAAGATCCGGTCATCTCCCTCGTTACCAGTTCACCAGGAATTTTGTTACCCATCGCCACAACGACTTCGATCTAGGAGACCAGCAAGTGTATTGGCCGGCCGACTCTTGAGGGACAATTTTAACCTAAACCGGAGCTGGCAGGAAGAGTGGTCAAATTCAACATCTGGTACTAATGCTCATGAGATCAATCCAACTCGAAAAATGAAAGGATTTGACCTCCCAAGAAAAGTATGGTGTCACCTCAACAAACTGAGCACTGGGCATGGGCGCTGTAATTTCTTGCGCCATAAGTGGGGCTGGATGGATTCTCCAATGTGCGAATGCAGTGAAGAGGAGCAGACCATAGACCATGTCAACCTGCGCTGCCCTCTTCATGCCTACTCCGGAAGCCTCAGCGACCTGCTTCATCTTTCTGATAGTGCTGTTGTGAGGTTGAATAACTTGGACCTGGACTTATGAATTCCTTGTTGTACTTACCATATAATTAAATAAATAACTAAAATAAATAATTAAAAGATACGAGTCTTACAGTAGTCGCATATGATGTGTAACATCTGACATGTTATCCTACTCGTATACTACACAGCTTGGACATTCTTAAAATGTTAATTTACGCTCCATTTTCATACTGGTACTATGATGAATGTATAGATTGAATTGGAGATATGCTACTGTCACATTTGTTGCGCAGCGGTCAAGCTGTTAGTCTCTCACCAAGGTAGACCGGGTTTGATTCCCGGTCAATACATGTGAGATTTTCGAATTAAAATGCCATGTCCTGTGGTTCGCATTCCACGTAAAAGGGAGGTACCGTGGATCATGATCGTGAGATTAACGGACACGCAAAACTACAAGCTTCCTTCCTTCCTTTTACATTAATAATTCATAATAACAAAGTGACACACAACGTCGACAGTACTCTCAAATACTGTGAGCACATTCCTCAGTAACTATAACATTCATTATTCTCAAGGCTCTCATACAGTTCGTCGTAAACAATCAAAACATGGCTTCCTACAATCATGAAATGACCTAGTCTCAGATATGATGAAAATACAGCTTTTATTCCACTCATATAACAACATTCTGTTATGCATTTAATATATGACTACTCACCAACAGCTTGACAATAATGCCGCTTACTTAAATGTCATTTGTCGTCTTTGTCCTACCCCATGTGATATTCAACCTTGAACGTGAAGCTTCATAAACAGCTCAATGACAAATGAAAGTTGGTGAAACATTTGACACTGTGCTCGTCAAACCAGTGCCTGCTAAATGCACTGCCTACTGTATTGCCATAACATTCTCGCGCTACAGAGCACACACTGCCTTGTTTCCAATACACACATTTTCAATAGTACATCCAGCTGGCAGTGCGTCTTCACTTCCGTCCGATCCACTTCCGTTCGATCCACTTCCGCCCGATTCACTTCCGTCCCCAATTTTCAAAGTCACTCCCACAAAATTATCCAGCAACCGAACGGAAAGATGTTACACATCAATAAATAATAACCACTAACAATACCTCAACAAAACATCACTTATAACCAACAAATCCTGACAAGTTGCGCAAGTTTATAATTACTGCTGTATCTAAATAAATGTGTAAGTTATGTTGTAACCTTTTCAACAGGTGCTTTACCAAGGGCTATTTTCTCACTGCCTGGAAACAGGCCAATATTGCCCCTATATTCAAATTTGTGGACAAAACTAACGTTTCATCCTACCAACCAGTCTCTTTACCAACACTATATTTTATATAAGGTGCGTTCAAAAAGAAACGAGCCGGAGGCTGGAATGCGCAAACTGGTGACTAATTGTGGCGTGTGTAACGAGGTGTGGTTCCGACCAGAGCGTGGAAGGTCACAGCCCGTCGCTAGAGGGCCCGCGTGCACGTCACGTGACGATACAAAGCTAGCAGCAGCATGCATCAATCGTCCAACGCTGCCAGTCGCATTGCAAATAGTGACATGGAGGCGTCAACCGAAGAGCAAAGAGGTGTTGTTTGGTTTATGACAGTGGAAGGAGTAGGGGAAACGGACATTCATCGCCGAATGTCACAAGTGTACGGCGAACACTGCATGTCCCTTGCAAGGGTCATGGCATGGCACAAGCGCTTCAGGGAAGGACGGGTGTTGTTAGCCGATAATGCCCGGTCTGGAGCACCCCCGGCATTACCGATGACAACGTACAGCTGGTTGATGCAATCATTATCCAGGACCGCCGAGTGACAGTGAACGCCATAGCCGCCGTGGTCGCTCCACGTCAATGCACGACCTCATACGGCCAACACAGTCGGGGCACTCCTGCAGAAATTCAAATGGGAGGTTCTCGGCCACCCTCCATACAGTCCAGACCTCTCTCTCTCTCTCTCTCTGTGATTACGCCATGTTTGGTCCCCTGAAAAGGGCTCTACGGGGCCAACGATTCACCTCAAACGCCGACGACCAGCTGTACGTGCAAAACTGGTTCACATTGCAGCCCAGGGAATTTTATGAGACAGCCATCCACCGCCTCGTGTCACAGTGGGACAAGTGACTCAACAGCCAGGGCCATTACTTCTAACACACAGGTACTGGATTCTGTAATTATGCCTCCGGCTCGTTACTTTTTGAACGCAACTTATATTTGAAAAATTAATCCACCAAAGTCTCCTGTCCTTTACCTTACCGTATATTTCAACCAGCCAGCATGGCTTCCTTCCTGGAGGCTCGTGCCTCACTAACTTGACCACTATCCACAGCTATGTAGCACAAGCCATTGCAGGAAGATCCCAGCTCAATATGTGCTACGTAGATATATCGAAAGCATTTGATTCAATAGACCATACAAGGCTGATGTCCCAAGCTTCTAAACGAAGTAACAAACACAAAAACAGCATTTTTTTCAATGAGTATCAAATGCAGTCAACGCAGATTGGGGAGCTAGACGATGAAACACCAATGATACAGAATTCCTGGCAGCACAATATAGAATTTTTACCTTACCTGAATTTCACGATTATTGTGTAGGCCCTACGATACGAGTTATTCAGAACTCAGAACAACAATAGAAGTATGTACCTAATCTCCATTATATTCACTTTGAAACATGGATAACAATGCAATTACTCCAAAAACAGGTGATTTATTGCATTCATTGTATCCATATAAACACTGTTGTGAAAGTCGCATAGGGCGTCTTTGGTGATGTAGTTGGTAGCATACTGAGTTTCTATGCCCAAGATTGCGGGTTCAAACCCAGCCAAAGTCATCGGATCGTTTAAGAACGTTAAAAATCCCTCAGTGTGCCATCCTTTGGAGGGGAAGTAAACCCGGCGGGCACATGTCATAGATTTATGGCATGTAAAAGAACCTTCCACTAACTACACTTGTGTGAAGCTAAATTTTGTAGGTTAGTTTGATAACTCTATATTACAGTAGTTTCAACGTTCGCCGCCAGGTGCTGACTGTGGTGGCATTTAATAGCCATGTCCACAGCTAGGTGTCGTTGACGGTAAAGAGCGTTAAAATCCCTCAGTATGCCTTCCTTCCGAGGGGAAGTAAAGCCGGCGGTCCCATGTCATAGATTTATTGTACGTTAAAGAACCTTCCACTAATTACACCTGTGTGAAGCTAAATTATGTTAAAATGTAACCAACGCTCTGGTTCCTACGTTCGTCGCCAGGAGCCGATTGACGTGGCGCCTAGTAGCCAAGTTCTGAACTAGTAGTTGTTGACGGTGGCGTTTGGCGGTAAAAGTACGGAATTACTTGAAAAATTCAAAGTATGCAGTCCTTTCTTGTATTAAGAAACGGTAACACAAACTAATACCGTCATCACAATTAACGCTGGTTATCAGACAGATTCTACACACACCCAAAGTACACGGGGCTACATGATCGCGTTGTCGCAGCCCCTAAACTGAGCAACCAACCAACCAGCATTTGGTAGCAAAAGCAGGAACTACTTGAAAAAGACACGGATAGTCAGTTAGAGAGACTGGACTTTATATCATTTTAAATGCTAGCAGCCGAGTACCAAGAAGGCAGTGCGAGAACAAAGTTTCAAGATTCTATTTTGTTTCTTCACTGCCTACTTGATTGTTCTCGCACTGCCTTCTTGGTACTCGGCTGCTACATCGTACTATGACGTCACACACCTCAGTGCATTCTAGGTAGACTTCGTCCCGTCACTGTAACGTAACGCAAGACCTCCGCGTAACGACGAAGTCGACAAGATCATTTAAAATGATTAAAAAAATCGTCTGCAGTCCTTCTACTTGAATCACAGATAACACACACTAATACAGCCATAACTATTAACACCGGTTATCAGACAAATTCTACACACACACAAAGTACACGGGGCTACATGACCGCGTTGTCGCAGCCCCTAAACTGAACATGCAACCAGCATATGGTAGCAAAAGCATAAACTATTTGAAAAAAAATTAATCGTTTGCAGTCCTTCTACTTGAATCACAGATAACACACACTAATTCAGCCATCACTATTAACACCGGTTATCAGACAAATTCTACACACATCCAAAGTACACGGGGCTACATGACCGCGTTGTCGCAGCCCCTAAACTGAGCAACCAACCAGCATTTGGTAGCAAAAGCATAAACTATTTGAAAAGAATTAATCGTTTGCAGTCCTTCTACTTGAATCACAGATAACACACACTAATTCAGCCATCACTATTAACACCGGTTATCAGACAAATTCTACACACACCCAAAGTACACGGGGCTACATGACCGCGTTGTCGTAGCCCCTAAACTAAGCAACCAACCAACCAAAGTCGCGTGGAGAGAGGTCCGGACTGTACAGAGGGTGATCAATGATGTCCAAGCGAAACCGCTTCAACAGTGTGGTGGTCTTCTGAGCTGTATGCGGAAGATGACGCCCTCAGTGAGAAGTCCTGGCCGCGAGTACATGAGCGAATAACTGAGCGGATCTCTTCGCAAGGACAATTTTTCAAACGAGTCGCCATTAATTGTTTATCTACAACTATCACTGTCAGTGGCGGGTGGCTGAAACTCTACACAGTTGCCAGCCGTATGTATTCGTACGACTAATTTCTCTATAACAGACGAAACTCGCGGAATATCGGCCTTGTAATTTACACACATCAAAAAAAGTTTTGCATCACCTCGGTTCCAAGAGTTCCGGAACCGTTAAATACAAAGGGAATAGAGATCAACACAAACAACATTTCAGCTCGTTTTATTGCTCATGAGACCCACACATTGCATGTTGTACCATCATACAGCTAGACTTTCAGCATTTGTGGTCCAGATTGCAGTACACACCACTACCTCTAATACCCAGTAGCACGTCCTCTTGCATTGATGCATGCCTGTATTCGCCGTGGCATACTATCCACAAGTTCATCAAGACACTGTTGGTCCAAATTGTCCCACTCCTCAACGACAATTCGGCGTAAATCTCTCAGAGTGGTTGGTGGGTCAAGACGTCCATAAACAGCCCTTTTCAACATATCCCAGGCATGTTCGATAGGGTTCATGTCTGGCGAACATGCTGGCCACTGTAGTCGAGCATGTCGTTATCTTGAAGGAACGCATTCACAAGATGTGCACGATGAGGTCGAGAATTGTCGTCCATGAAGACAAATGCCTCTCCAATATTCTGCCGATATGGTTGCACTATGGGTCGGAGGATGTCATTCAGGTATCGTAAAGCCGTTTCGGAGCCTTCCATGACCACCAGTGGCGTACGTCGGCCCCACATAATGCCACCCCAAAACATCAGGGAACCACCACCTTGCTGCACTCGCTGGACAGTGTGTCTAAGACGTTCAGCCTGACCAGGGTGCCTCCAAACACGTCTCCGACGATTGTCTGGTTGAAGGCATATGCGACACTCATCGGTGAAGAGAACGTGATGCCAATTCCGTGGGGTCCATTCAGCATGTTGTTGGGCCCATCTGTACCGCGCTGCATGGTGTCGGGGTTGCAAAGCTGGACCTCGCCATGGACGTCGGGAGTGAAGTTGCGCATCATGCAGCCTATTGCGCACAGTTTGAGTTGAAACACGACGTCCTGTGGCTGAACGAAACGCATTATTCAACATGGTGGCATTGCTGTCAGGGTTCCTCCGAGCGGCAATCCGTAAGTAGCGGTCATCCACTACAGTAGTAGCCCTTGGGCGGCCTGAGCGAGGCCTGTCATCGACAGTTCCTGTATCTCTGTACCTCCTCCATGTCCGAACAACATCGCTTTGGTTCACTCTGAGACGCCTGGAAACTTCCCTTGTTGAGAGCCCTTCTTGACACAAAGTAACAATGCGGACGCGATCGAACTGCGGTATTGACCTTCTAGGCATGGTAGAACTACAGACAACATGAGCAGCGTACCTTCGTCCTGGTGGAATGACTGGAACTGATCGGCTGTCGTACCCCCTCCGTCTAATAGGCCCTGCTCATGCATGGTTGTTTACATCTTTGAGCAGTTTTAGTGACATCTATGAACAGTCAAAGGGACTGTATCTTGGATACAATATACACAGTCAACGTCTATATGCCGGAGATCTGGGAACCGAGGTGATGCAAAACTTTTTTTGATGTGTGTAGTTTCTGATCATCCCTCGTACTAAGTTCGTATCTGAATGCTAGCTTGCCACGGTGGGTGAGTGGATATCGTGTCGGTCTACTAACCCCAAGATTGCAGGTTCGCTCCTGGCCGTGGTAAGTGCTCTTTTTTTATATGCGGCAAAAATACGATACGCATGTCATACGATGTTGGCATGTCAAAGAACCCATTTGAATTCAGTAGGCCGAGTTCATAATGGCAAAATTAATCTCGCGAGTTTCATCCAACACAAAGTTCCTCATTTCTCTACTAGAAAGCGCTATCGTGTTCAAGGAGCGTAGATATCTAACATCTAACCTCCTTGACTAGTCAAGGAACAACGAAATTCAACATGCAAGCTACCATCTGGGTGTCAAATAACAAAGCTTGCACCAGGCACCCGAGGCCATACGATATTATTATTATTATTATTATTATTATTATTATTATTATTATTATTATTATTATTATTATTATCTGAATGCTCAAGGCGATCTAGTTCTAAGTACTCGCGAAAAGACACCGAAAAATGATACGCAAACTGACACCATTCAGAAACTCGTACATCTTCCTATACTGCTTGTTTGATTGGTTGGTTCCTCAGTTTAGGGGCTGCGACAACACGGCCATGTAGCCCCGTGTACGCGTACTTTGGGTGTGTGTAGAATCTGTCTGATAACCGGTGTTAATTGTGATGGCTGTCGTTTTTTTTTTAATTCAAATAAGGACTGCAGACATTCAGTTTTCAAGTAGTTCCTAATTGCCACCAAACACCACCGTCGTCGACAACTAGTTATGAACTTGGTTACCCGATGCCACCGAAGTTGGGTCCTGGTGACGAACGTTGGAACCTAAGAGCGTTAGTCAAATCTAACCTATAATTTAGCTTCAAACAAGTGTTATTAGTGGAAGGTTCTTTTACATGCCACAGATCAATGACATGGGACCGCCGGCTTTACTTTCCGTCCGAAGGAAGGCATACTGAGGGATTTTGAACACTCTTAAAAAGTCCGACACCTTCGGCCGGGTTCGATCCCGCAACCTTGGGCATAGAAGCTCAGCATGCTACCAACTACGCCACCAAAGCCACCCCTATACTGCTTACTGCTTCCTTGATCCCCAAAGCAATCAAGTGTCTTTCAGCGCCCCGTTAATTAACCAATTCGTTAAAATATTCTGTGAAACATGTAAACAACAACAACAAAGAAATAAAATTTTAATATGGTGTTCCGTTAGCCGATTAGTAACAAATGTTGATAAAACTGGCACTTATTGCTCAAGCTCATATCAATTTCCTGTATTCTGAGTTATTTAATATCTTCCAATTGTGATTTCTACCTTAATAATGACCTTCACAGTAGTAGGCAAAATGTTGCAGAGAAAAGATTTTATCAATCAACGTGCCAAGTGGCGTTGGCTAAATGCATTCATTACCTGGCGTTGGTTACACACACAACTGAATACGGGAAATACTCACTTCTTCAACTCTCAGTAGATCCGATTTACCAGGAGGAATTTCACGGGTATTAAAATAGTAAATACGAACTGAGTTGAAATGCTGTCTCATCAAATTAAACGATATCTATTAACAAAAGATAACATGTGAGCTCCTACTACAAAACCCGAGGTAGCCAGGATACAGCTATGGCAATCCACCATACCACCAGATTGGATGAAGGCCAAGGAAAGGCTTCCAGCAGGCCACAACAACAACTGGGAAACTTGGCGGTCACTCAACAGACTTCGGACTGGTGTTGGGAGATGCAAAGTTAATCTCCACAAATGGGGATACCTACAGGAATCAGAACCCTGTGAGTGTGGGGAGAGACAGACCATGATACACCTGTGTTCCTGTGAACTGTGCCCGTGTTCTTGCACAACGCAGGAGTTAATGGAAGGTCACGAAAAGGGTGTGACAGTGGCCCGTTTCTGGGCTAAGACAATCTAATTCGAGACATAGTTGTATGTATTATTTCTTTTTAATATTGTGTATCATCCCTCTGTGTATGTTGTAATGTTTTGACTCGAATAAATAAATAAATAAAACATGTGAGCTTAGCTTGTTTACACACCTTAGGAGCCTCACTACAATGTTGCCAATTATACCAATAGCACGGCTTGATAATTATACACGGCGATGCTGTTATACAAAATTATAAATCTATTAGTTACAGCACGGTACACAACAAAGCGAGAGGCGCCGCCAACTTTATTTCGTTAACGTACCGCCTCATAAACCCTTTTCACTGCGGAAAGGGTTTCCTAAAGCCTTGTTTCCCTGCACGCAGTACGCGGCAAACGGAAAGGAACGGAAAGTGAAACGTTCAGTGTTTCCCATTGGTGTGATACGAGGCGCGGAAGTTCACTACGGAATATACGGGTCTTTGTAGTAAAAACTTTGTTTTCTATTGATTTCAGATTCCGTCCTTTCCAATCAAAGAATATTATCGTATTGGAGTAAAAATAAACCCGCAGTGGAAGGAAAAATTATATTTGTTGGGATGCAATGATACCACAACCTCCTAAAAAACTCGTGCTATTTGATACAAAATGTGATTCAAAGAGTAAAAGCATGCACTCTTGATAATCAATGTGGCCATGTTTGTCGCGGTCGATGCGGACCGATTCACGGGTTTCAACTCCCGTCGCTCCCGCTTGGTACAGGTGCGATAGTCAACGACGACATTTCTTTGGTCCTCTACTTATTATGCTTATTGCAGGGTTATTACGCTTCCTGCCTACCGCTTGCTGAACCGCGTGCATGAAAACGGGGCTTAACCCACTAGAAGCCATTCAGAAGTTTACTTCGATAACGATAACGTCATCGAAGTTTAAAGACTGCAATATTATTTATGTACTCGAGTGAGAAATCTTTCTTAGATTGGACCACCTCTTGGTGTATCGGTTATAGTTCTTGAAGGTTCAGGTTTATTACCGGCTGTGCCAAGACATTTTAATTCTGGTGTGAGGCACCTTGTGAGGCAAAACTGAGAGGGGAGGGTTAGATTACCACCTCAACATTCCTGGATGTTATTTTCTACTTCTATTCCAGGCAAATGCCGGGTCGGTTTCTAACTTAAGGCCACGGCCACATCCTTCCCAATCCTATCCCCAATTTACAAATACACACAATAATACAGCCAAAACAATAACGCAGGTAATCACACACACACAAATACACGAGGCTATATGACCACGATGTCGCAGCGCCTAAAATAAGCGACAACAACTTTCTTATCTCGCAGAGATGCCCATTCTTCTAATACAGTGGCATTGATTACATTGCATGTTATTAATACTCATTATTCTTTTCTAGATTCTGAATTACCGATCCTGCAAAATGCACTCCACGGGAACATTAATTTTCGTGATAATCGCATTATTTGCCACTGTGCATTCTAACGACGTCGATATCGCCGCCATGTTTCCCGCTTTGATGGAGATAGAGCGCATATTCATGCAGGAACCTTGTGAAGACAACAGTGGCCAGGAGGAGTTCGACTTCATTGTTGTGGGAGCTGGACCAGCTGGCTGTGTGGTCGCCAACAGATTGACGGAAGAAGAAGATTGGGACGTCTTGCTTCTAGAGGCTGGAGGGGAAGAAACTGGTATCATGAGCATTCCAAGTTTAGCCCCAACATTCGCTAATTCTGACGCTGCTTGGAATATCGAGACCGTTCCCTCTGAATCCAAATTTAGAGGATTTATCAACCAACAGAGTGCTTATACTGTTGGTAAAGTGATGGGTGGTAGTTCAACCATCAATGGAATGCTCACTATCCGAGGTACTAAATATGACTATGATAACATTGAACAACTTGGGAATCCTGGGTGGAAATATGATGACGTACTGCCTTATTTCAAGAAAGTAGAAAATATAGAAATTCCAGAATTGAGAAATAGTGAGTATCACTCTACAGAAGGTAATATAAGAGTCGATTACTCTCCGTACGAAGGTGAACTAACTTCATCGATTCTAGAAGCTGCTAGTGAAATGGGGTATCCAGAAGTGGACTACGACGGAGCAAACTCAACTGGATTTTCTCTGGGACTTCTTACAATGAGCAATGGATCCAGATGGAGTGCATCACGTGGATACTTGCACCCTATACGTGACCGAAAGAATTTATATGTTAGAAAGAGAGCTTTGGTCAGAAGGGTCCTTATTGACGAGGTCACAAAGACAGCATACGGAGTAGAGTACACAAAGGAAGGTAAGAATTATACTGTTCGTGCTAGAAAGGAAGTCATCCTGTCTGCTGGAGCTATTCACTCTCCACAAATACTAATGCTGTCCGGTGTAGGGCCGCGAGAACATCTTGAAGAATTTGGAATCAATGTTATCCAGGACTCCAAAGTTGGCTATAACGCCATAGAGCAAGGAAGCCATTACGGACTATTGTTCACAGTAAATCAATCTTCTCTCTTGACAAACGAGGAAATAATTTCTAACCCACAGCACTATTATGACTACTTTACATCCAGGAAAGGACCATTGACAAACGCATGGGACCTGAGTGTTATTTCCCTCTTTGAAATTGGAAGTCCACCTTCCAAAGCCAACGGATGGACAAATTTAGAAGCCTTGTGGTACTCCCCTGCTGTACTAAGCGATGAAAACATTGCCCAGGCATTTGGAATGACGCGTGAGGTTTCAACTGAGTTTCTAGCTCCATTGAGAAACAAATCGTTTTATCAAGTTGTGACCTATCCTACAAGACCAAAAAGCAGAGGCAGAGTTTCTCTACAATCTGGCAACATAGAAATTCGTCCCGCTATTGATCCTAACTTATTCAGTGAGGAAGAGGATGTTGAGCTTGCGGTTGCGGGTATCAAAACAATTATTGAATTGAGTGAAACCGAAGCGTTACAGAAAATAGGATCCAAATTATACGACACACCTATTCCTCCCTGTAGAGACCTCGAGTTTGGATCTGATGAGTACTGGCGATGTGCTGTGCTCCAGTTTTCGGTTCCTTTCTGGCACATAAGTGGAACATGCAAAATGGGCCCCTCGACTGATGAAACTGCTGTTGTTGATCCCGAATTGAAAGTTTATGGTATAAAAGGTCTTCGAGTTATCGATACTTCCATATATCCTGAGATGCCATCTCCACACACTATGATGCCTACCTATATGGCAGCAGAAAAAGGAGCCGATTTCATCAAGAAAGATTATTTGACATAGAAGTACGTACTATGTCCTTGAGTGTATTCCAATTTACCAACATGCCTTACCGAATTATCTGTCTTGTACTATGAGTCTTATTTTCAAATTGCCATATATATTATTAGTAAAAAAAAGTTACCACCTGTCAGAATCTGAACTATTTCAATTCGGACTTCCATCATTATTCTGTCCTACCCAAATACCCCTGTTCTTTACTATGAATTCCATGCTAATAACACTGGTCTACAAAATTAAACTTGTTGTAATCATCAGAAATAAAAGTATGCGTATATAGATCAGTTTGCGTCGCTGATTAAGAAGATCCTGTCCAAGTTGCTCGAGCACGTACAGTTTTACGAGTCCAGTATATTACAGTACGGCTCTGAGCTCGTGATCCCTGCAAGGAATTTGGCCCCAACATCTGCGCCACATCAGCGGACGGCCTGACAGGGGCTAACACTACTACTAACGGTACAGGAAATATTTACTATTTACTTTTGTACTTCACAGTGGAGTTGCTATTTCAGACTCACATCCAGATTCAGCAACACTGGAAACCGTGTTGTCAGAAGAACTAGAAACATCACTATCACTTGAATCACTGCCGGTGTATATAGGTACAATGTCTCCTGCGCACCCAATGCTTTCATAACAGCATTCGGAAACGTTTCCTTTTCTCGCACTCAGTATCGCTCTCCCTCACACACTCACTCCACTCTACTTTCCCTCCCTCAACCTCCCCCACCCGTCAGGGACCATGAGCTGGGAGCCGTACTGTACATAGCATGGCGGAAGGTTTCATTGAAAACCATCATTGCTGTATATCTAGGACATGAAATATGATGATAAACATACCTTCTGTTATTGAAATATAGTCGATTTCCTCT
Organism: Meconema thalassinum; assembly: GCA_946902985.2. Classification (NCBI taxonomy): domain Eukaryota; kingdom Metazoa; phylum Arthropoda; class Insecta; order Orthoptera; family Tettigoniidae; genus Meconema; species Meconema thalassinum. The sequence goes on from CAMPQE020000074.1 coordinate 49,856, forward strand.
TCCTATGGTGCCTGGTGTCGGTATCATCCCTGTATAACATCCAGCAGACTTCGGAGTGGTGTTGGGAGATGCAAAGTTAACCTCCACAAATGGGGATACCTACACAGGAATCAGAACTCTGTGAGTGTGGGGAGAGACAGACCATGGTACACCTGTGTTCCTGCTAACTGTGCCCGTGCTCTTGCACATCGCAGGAGTTAATGGAAGGTCGTGAAATGGGTGTGACAGTGGCCCGTTTCAGGGCGAAGAAAATCTAATTCGAGACATAGTTGTAAATATTATTGTATTATTCCTTTGTAATATTGTGTATCATCCCTCTTGGGTATGTTGTAGTGCTTTTGACTCGAATAACAATAATCCAGCAGTAACCGCCCTTCATGGAATCATTCCAGAAACCTTGGTAACGCTGCTCCGTGACTTTATGTCCGGGTGGAATAGCTCTTCCTGCTCATCACTTACGTCACCAAGATTCTCTGGGAATAATTCCACATGTGAATGCAGAAAATGAACCATTAGTGACGTAAGACACCCAAGCTCCTTGTATGCGTGCAGAAGTTTGTGGATCCTTCTTCATACCTAAAACATTGCTGCAAATCCATTTGAAATATTTCCGAACTTCTTGTTCTTTGTCCGTCAAAGCACCTTCAGTGTTTCTAGGATTGGAGCTCCAACATATAATATATTACACCTATTTCTACCATTTCCACACAGTTTCCAGCCCTCCTCATTCCACAAACTATACGTGCTATGCCAAAACCGGCAACAGATTTGTAATTAGCAGCCCCACATTAGTTAAATCCACATAGGCTGTCAGTTTCATTGATGATTCTGCGTTGTAGACGAGTGTTATCAGTTACTAGCCGTGGTGCCCGGCTTCGCCCGGTGGATTTACTTGTTTTGTGGATGATAATGCATACAACAGAACTGGCACATGATACTTAAACTAACAGAAAAGCATATTTTAAAAATATAACTTTTTGTGATGGTAGTGGTGGTGGTGGTTGTTGTAGTGTGGTTTAAAAGTAGTACAGTATAATGGACGTAACATTCAGGCAATTTTCCCGTAATGATAATAATTATAATTAAGAATAGGGAAACAGCTATTTACTAACTACAGCACTGACACATGTCATTTACAAACAAATTTAAAAATATGATTAGTAAGAGGAGTAAGAGAATTTAAAGACATTGCCTTGGGCCTATATCTCATTGGCCGTTAGAAATGTAGAGACCAATAGTGTCGTCTTTTGTCGCATAGCGCCGTAGGAAAATAATCAGAACACTTTGGAAAACGTCGGCTGTCCCGAGCTCCTGAGGTAGCAATAGTATCATTTATCACCACATAGCGCTCAATGATAAGTTTCGGAATAAATTAAGTAAAATTTGACAGCACCAACGCTTATTGCAGCTGATAACCTCAATGTACTGCACCAACACCATTGCACGTATACAGAGGCATACTATGTTCATGATGATAACTGTTTGGGGGGCCTAAGACATCTTTTTGCACTAATTACTCCCTGTAACTGCAATTTTTAAGCAGCGAAAGATTTAACTATTTTCGCAATTATGCACCAGAACACTGGTAGGGGCAACGGATGCAGCCCGAATCGTCAGACAACAATAGACTTATTAAAAAATTCTTACAGTTACACTACCACGGACATGAATGGTTCTATGGCCTTAATAAGTGGTTTCAAGTTCATTTTGTCTGTTGTTCTAAATGTAGGGAATGGAGAGCGTTGTCCAAAATATCAAGTGAACAGTGTTACCAGCAGGGTTTCAAAGTGTACGTAAAATTTGGTGCAATTAGGAGAAACGGTGGAGATTTGTGATAAAGGGCCTAATTTAAAAGTGGACAGTGTCACCCGCATGGTTCCAAAGGGTAAGTATACAAAATGTGGTTCAGATCGGTGAATCGGTGTAGGTTGGTGCCAAAGGGCTTAAATACAGGAAATGGAGTGCTGTTCCCAAAATTTCATGCAGACAGTGTTACTCGCTGGGTTCCTTAGGGTAAGTATACAAATTTTGGATGAGATCGGTGAAACGGTGTATATTTGTGATAAAGGGCCTAAATGCAGGGAATGGAGTGGTCGGTCCGAAATTTCAAGCACACAGTGTTACTCGTCGGGTTCCAAAGGGTAAGTATGTAAAATTTGGTTCAGATCGCTGAATCGGTGCATATTTGTGCCAAAGGGCCTAAATACAGGAAATGGAGTGGTATGTCAAAAATTTCATGCAGACAGTGTTACTCGCAGGGTTCCAAAGTGTAGGTATACACATTTTGGTTCAGATCGGTGAAAAGGTGTAGACTTGTGCCAAAGGGCCTAAATTCAGGGAATGGAGTGGTCTGTCCGAAATTTCATGTAACAGTGTTACTCGCAGGGTCCCAAAGGGTAAGTACACACATTTTGGTTCATATCGGTGGAAAGGTGTAGATTTGTACTGAACCCTTGCAAAGAAGCATATGAGATTCAGTTTCGGGGGGTGGAACAGTCCATTTCGTTAAGTTGTTGTTAAGCGCTTCTTATAATATGCAGGGTAACATATAAGAAAATAACATGCAGGAAGAAGTGAATACCAGGGTTAAAACATATGAATTTAATAACAGATCAACTATTTACAATAAAACAAAACAAACAAGGTCTCCCAAATGACTCCCACTTGAATTAATAAACTGCCAAATTTAGGCCTAATCTCAGGAGAGATTGTAAACAGCTGGACCAAATGTCCCAAATTACTACAATGACCATGTGCGTGAGCGGCTGTTCTACATGCGTTACGATGTGTACAAATTAATGCGAGATTCATCACCATCCAGTAAACCTTCAGAGGACGAATCTGCATTGTCTAGAGCTAGACAGACACGGGGAACAAACAAAACACTAATTAAATTAATCCGACACTTCCTACACTAAATAAAACAACAAATAATTTCCGCATGAAATTGGAATCAAGGAACTGCCGTAGCAAACGACATTAACGCCTAAAATTAGGACTTTTCAAATCAACACAAGTAAATTAACCAGTGACCAAACAAGAAAAATACACATATGGCCGCTTGCCATTTTACAAGAAAATATACAAGTACACCCAATGGTGTCACAACAGACAAATCTAACATGAACTGAGTCATAGAAATCACTAGGCTCAAAGCCAACATTTACATCATAAAACAATATTTCATTCATACGATATGCGGTAATCCGTAACGGACATTGCGAACTCCCAATTAATTATGGTCCAATGACCATCACAAAAGAACAGGTTTGCTACTGATAGCTTACAGGGATCAGTCGGTCAGCTGGACTGCCTAAGATGAATCACCAGACATAGACGGGCGCTAAGTGGAATCTGCACATCTGTCAACCCACGTGTCAATAACCTCTACTTGACGTGGCACTGGTTCGAGTCTCGAAGAAGTGTGCTCCCGAAAGCACAAAATATACGTGTGTGTGTGTCAAAATAAAATATCTCAGCATTTCCCAAGGAAATCCAAGAATCAGCACTGGACATGGTACAGTAGCCTCTGAGAGTGCTCTGCCTTTCCAAAAAAATACAACAACAATATTTGAGGGCGGTAGCACATCCTACCCCTCATCACGAAGAATCAATACACACACCTGACACAAGAACACACACAGAATCACACGTATGGGTTTGACAGAAACCTGAAATAAAAGACATAAAATATTTTCCACCAACATGCGCTCCCAATCTAGTCCGTGACTAAAGAACCTGAAAAGGACTCAAAAAAAAAAACTAAAAAATATAGAACTAAGGTGTTCTACAGTGACATCTTAATTTGTTGCGCCCGGCAACCCTAGCATGAATAAAAACCTGTTCGTAAAACATCTTACAATATTTACCCCCTTTTTCTACAAAAAAATGAACTTGAATAAAGCACCACTTGTCGACCGTGACGAGTTTCGCATTCACATGGATAAAATCAAATACACACGCCGTGTACACTAAATATGAATCATAAGAAACATATACAATCAAACTACTTTGGCAACGTGCCAACGTACATTTAAAGATAATAGTGTCGGCACACACAAAAAAATCTAAATACAAGGAAAACAATGAATAAAATATTTACAACGTTCCCGCGTCTAATCTAACTGCATATTGAGTAAATCAATGGTTTGTACATCACCGTTACAGCTTGTTGAACTTAACCTCCATCCCAAAACATTTCCCTACGGGAAATCTAGTCGTCCATCGTCGACGTATTGTTAGAGGCGATGCACTTCATTCCATCACACGACCTTTCAGCAGACATCTTGGCGTTGCTTCTTGGAAAGAAATGTTCAAAGTTATTAGTATGCCTAGCTAGAATCGCTATGAGCTACTGACTTTCACTCACAATAAATGTCCTAGGCGATTACTTAACGTAGAACTGGCCCTATCTCAGCATTTGCTTAACATACGCACAATATATCACTCAAAATATAACACAAAAATGTACATAAATTACACTCATCAATCACCACGCAACTGGCTTCTAACAAGTCTCAAATATGTCTATCACGCAGCGCTTATCTCGACTAGAGATCTCCACAAGGCTAAGCGTGAACTCTGCTCCCTTGAGCACAAAATGAACTGTTTGTCAAACAGAAGTGGAGTATGCTCACTAGAGCTTGATAAATCGTGACGCAAACTAGCGTGAACGTTGCTCACCAGAGCTCAATAAAGTTGTGTCCCAAACAGCTCATCACCGATCAATTTATTTGAAACTGACAGAATGGGGTAGGGTGGGGGAAATTTGTGAAAATAAATTGTAGTTTTCACCTCACAAACTTGGAACTAGTATCAATCTTCTTCTTTTCATCCAAACGTCTCAATGGACTTATGCGGAATTAATTCGTATCGGCGGTTCTTTAGATACGCGTTTTAGCGCCTTTTTCTAGGGTACGCAATCCACCGCGTGGCTTTGGCTTCCTCTCTTCTGATTTGCTGATTCAATCGTGGATCGGTTAGAACTTCACTTCTGACACTCCCATAATGACGCCGATTGAGGTGCGCGTTGGTTCAGAAATGTCCTTGAACTCGGCTTAACCGGTCATCTTCAGGATTAACTACCAAGCTGCTTCTGTTGTAATCGTTGCAACACACTACCTGACTCCCCTTTGTCAACTTCCAACATGTTCTGCCTGGGCATCAGTAATAATAATAATAAAAATCATGAAGACTTATTGATCGGCAAATCAATAAGGGTTCATTTATCCTCAGCAAGGTTTTGAAATTCGAAGCAAGTGATTGATTTGGATTTTAAAACAATATCCACAGTAGTATAGATAACATCTCTCAAGTACCTCACTCGTCTGCCTGAGTGTACATTCCACTGTCCCAATTAGTTTTCGCGCTCCTCGCTGCAATGTCATTCACACGTCTCGCTAGACCTTCCCCCTCTCACTCACACAATTACAACTCCTGCCGGACCGGCTGTCTTGTTTACAAACAAAGCTCGCTCTCCCCAGGTACTACGTAGCCACGTACATTTAAGTGTGTTCTCAAATTAAATTTTGCGATATGATTCTGCATCCATAGTCCTTATCTCTCATCAAATGGTTCCCTTCTGTAATACGGCTTGAGGTTAGCACTATTGAAAACAGATTTAGCGTCAGTGCTCAATTCTTCAATTCTGTAAGCATTATTACCCAAATTTTTGATAATACGGAACGGGCCGATACATTTTGGACAGAACTTGGCAAATACTTTGTCCTTAGGATCTGATATCGGTGGTCTCCGAAGAAGCACTAGTTCCTGTTCCTGTAGTTCACGGTGAAATTTCTTCTCTCGGTATCTCCTCAGTCTTCGGTCCGCTTGGCTCCTCATGTGTTCTCTGGTTCGCTGAATTCGCAGCTCATGTGCTAATAACGGGTCCCTTGGGCATGGAATAATCTTGTCCCAAGATCTTTCAGGCATCCTGTTGTGGTGTACAACTAGTGGGACTTGACCTGTCGACTCGTGCTTCGTAGTATTCATGCACATCTCAATATCTCCTACTCTGTCGACCCACTTACTATGATCATTTGGGATCATGACGCGGTAATATTTGGCAATACAGCGAATCGTTCTCTCGCACGGATTTCCACAAGGGTGGCGAATGCTAGATAGAACATGCTTTATTCCTAAGCTCTCTAGACCTTGTCTAAAAACATTGCTTGTAAAATATGTCCCATGGTCCGTTAAGATGAATTCCGGCTTCCCAAGCGTCGGAATGACTTTGTTCTGGATTCTTCTGAGGACTTGCTTTGATGTCGTCTTCTGGATTGGACATAATACTACCATCTTGGAAAATACATCGACACATACAAGAAGGTGTCGGCATCCTCATTTTCCCTTAACTAGAGGACCAAAACAGTCAATAGCGACCAGCTCGCACGGTTTCTGTGGTAATAAAGGTTTTGGAAGCTGTTTCAGTATGAAATTATTGGGCTTAGTACGCTGGCACGCGTCACAAGTTCTAATTACTTCAACAATGGTGTATCGCATATTTGGCCAAGTAAAAGTTTCTCCTATTGTTGCTTCCGTTTTGTCAGTGCCGATATGTGCTAAGCTTTCATGGACATGCCATGTTAGTCCTCTCTGTAACGGTGCTGGAACTAGAATTCGAAGTTTGGTGTGATCATCATCCACAAACCTGGGAAGAAGATTGTTGAGGTAGTGGAATTTTGCTTCCTTGGCACGGGCTTCTCGATATTCAGGTGAAACTGGCTGTAGTTCCTTCTTGTAAAACTTGATCATCATCATCATCCATGGGTCATTTTCTTGTTCCTTCTGAATTTCTTTCAACGTGTCCAAAAATTCACGAGCCTTAGGTGTCAATGCTACGTGTTGTACATCTACTGCTGTCTCGTTCTCATCTTCAGGATTCCTGCTTAAAGCATCTGGTATTATGTTCATCCTTCCAGGGCAGTGTTCTATGGTAATATCGAACTGCTGTATATAAATGGACCAACGTGTAACTCTTTCGCTTGCCATCGTTGTTTTGAATAAGAAGGTCAGTGCATGGTGGTCAGTTCTGACAACAATGGAGTACCCGAAGATCATCTTGCGCCATAGTTGAAGTGAGTACAAAATCGTTAACAACTCAAGCTCTGTAACAGTGTAGTTCCTCTCGTACTTCCTAAGTTTACGACTAGTAAATGCCAAATATGATCGATTCTTGGGTTCATCAGCGTCCTCTTGGTAAAGCATGGCGCTGATTCCAATCAATGAAGCGTTTGCCTGAATTACAAATTTCTTCGCGAAGTCTGGGTACCCCAGCTTCACACAATTCTCCAGTAGGTCTTTCGTGGCTCTAAAGGACCTGTCGCACTCCTCATTCCATGACCATCGATTTGATTTCTTTAGCATCTCTTGCATCGGTGCTACTGTTTCCGTGTACCCAGGACAATTCTCCTTAAAGAAACCTGTCACTCCCAAAAATGCTCTAACATGTTTCACTTTAGTTGGTGTAGGGAATTTCTTCATTGCGTCTATTTTCGCCGGATTTGGTCTCACGCCTTCAACATCAATTATGTGACCCAAATATAGAATCTCGCTCTGGCAAAAGTGCGATTTCTTCAAATTAATTTTGAAATTCATTGTTCTCAAATTATCCAAAAGTTTGTTTAGGTTTTCCAAATGTTCCTCCATTGTTTCTGATGCTATGAGTATGTCATCAACATATCTCGTAGTGAAGCTCTTGACCTCCTCAGTTAGATTCCTGTCTAGTGCTCTTATCAATGCACATCCTGCTGTTTTTACACCAAAGGGCATGCGAGACCAGATATAGCTTTGGTTATCAAATAAAAACCCCGTCAATAATATTGGGATTTTTCCTCAAGTTCCAGATGGCGGAAACTATTCGTTAAATCGACGCTAGAATATATCTTATTTCCACGGAAGCCCTTCAATACATCCTTGATCCTTGGTGCTTGGTCGTGCTCGACTAACAGTTTGCTATTTAAAACCCGTGCGTCTAGGCATAATCTGATTGATCCATTTGGCTTGTCCACAGCCAATATTGCATTTAAATATGGGGTTGCTGCTTTCCTGATCATTCCAGAATCTAATAGGTTAGTAATAATGTCCTTGACCTGAGCAAAATGTTTCTCTGGGATCGGGCACAATTTACTCTTAAATGGGGTCCAATCGGTGATTTGCATGGCATACTGAAAATTTAATACTCAGCAATTCTTCTAGGTTTGTGCCGTGTCCTATGTGGGGTTTCGCCTAGGACACCAAGCTGGCTCATCGGCGGGCTCTTGGTGTCCCTGCCCGGACCCCCACAGGAGTATCGAACTGCGCGATACTCCTGTGGGGGTCCGGGCAGGGACACCAAGAGCCCGCCGATGAGCCAGCTTGGTGTCCTAGGCGAAACCCCACATAGGACACGGCACAAACCTAGAAGAATTGCTGAGTTTTAATTCACCGGCCGTGAAAGCCAATATACCATCTTTTTGAAAATTTAATACTTTTCCAGGGATCGTGTCGAAAACTCCCTTATGATGTCTCAAAATCTCTTCTAATTTGCTTCTGTCAGGTTCCCCTACTATTGCCTCCTAAAGTCGCTCCTGAAGTAAAATTTCAAATTTGCACCCGCTAATTTCTTCCTCCACCAAATGTATCCAAAGTTCCTGCGAAATATCTTGACCGTCAATTTCAACCACTGCTGTCTGGCTTACTCGTCCCTCCGTCGAGTTCTTATCTTCAGTCGCCTCATTAGTGCATTCTTCAATAACCCAAGTATTCGCCTCTCTCTCTAGTGGACTCTCTTCCATGTTCAGACCAACATGACTCAACCCCTCAACTTGTTTAAAGCTCACAGTGTTATTATGTAAGTCAATTATAGCATGAAAATCACAAATAAAGTTGGCTCCCAGAATGACATTATAATTCATCTTTGGTATCACGATGAAAGTTTGTGAAAATGTGTGGTTTAATATCTCCAGATCTAAATATGCTTGGTGCTTGCAAACTATGGTCTTGTCAGGAATGACCCCTCGGACTTTCATCAATGGTACAGGCATAATTGGAATGGTTTGTTTATTTCCAATTTCTTTCAACAATGCTTCCGTGACTAAGCTCACCTGGCTACCCGTGTCGATCAGGCACCTCACTCTAAGACCTCCAATATGAGCATAAATAATTGGTAACTGTCTGATTACATTTTCTCGGTCCTTCACCACTTCCTCCAGGCAATCGTCCGGGAATGCTACCCACTCTTCAATGTTCGCAACAATCAACTCCTCCCGTTCCCTGGTGTCCTCCATTCTCAGGCTATCTGGTTTTGATTTAATCGTGTTTTTTTTATCCTGCGACCCATTCGTTGAGTTCCGCCGGTTGTCATCGCGTCTCTCCTGCTGACGTAATAAACTTTCCGCCCCCTCATCCTGGTGATTATCTGGACTTTGTCTATTTGCCATCGCACGTCCCCACTTCTCTTTCTCTGTTTCTTCTGCATTTAATTCGTCCAAATATTTTTGTGACTCAGCGTACCGCGTTCCAGTCATTACGATAATCTCCCCGGTTATCTTGCCGATAATTCCTCTGATTATTCCATCTGCGGTCCCCGTTCCTTTGGTATGGTCTACCCTGCCTTTGGTTTCCCCGCCAGTTAGTATATTCTCGCTGGTACGTCCTCTGGTTGTGTTTGTTGTTCTAATTATTATTATAGTTATCACGGCGATTCTGGAAGTTCCTATTGTTATTATTATATTGGTTCCGACCGTCGAACTCCTGCCGTCTGGGCGTAAATTGTGTGCTGGTGGATTGTGTCTTCGTCTGATTATTCTGATTGTGACTATTTTGATGCCCTTGAACTACTTCAGTGTTCACGCACTCCATATTCCGTCTCCCTGTCTGCGGACTGACCATACTCATCTCATCCGAGTGGCGGAGTATCTCCTCGGCCTGAACTGCGGTTTTGATATTTCCAGGCACTAAAATTGCTGAATGTTCATCGGAAGCTGCTTGCCGATGGTTAAAACAATGTTTTCCTCTGAAGGGGGCTCGTCAAAATCCCGGAATTTTACCAGCTGTTGGCTAAAGAACTCAGAAAACCTTGTAGGGTGTGAGCTATGATATTTCCTGGTATATAAATCCATCCTCAACCCCTGCTGCAGTGAAGGACTCCAGAACTTCCTCAAGAATGCCTCTTTAAACTGGGCCATATCATTAAACGTATACTCGAAGCTTTGAAACCAGATCAAACTTGGGCCCTCTAAAAAATTTTCCACCAGTCGCAGCTGTTTTGCGGGTCTGACGTGTTGGTCATTAAAGTAATCATCCAGCTGGCGCAAAAATGCTTTTGGAGTAGATCCAGAATTATCCCTGAATTTGTCGGGTTTAAAGTCGTTTCCCCTAATTACTTGTATGACTTGGGCAGGTGCCAAACCAGGTTGTGGAGTTGATGTCTCCCCTCTGTAATTTTGGAATGTGTCGCACGTTATCTTTGGACTCTGACCTCGGCTCGTATCCTCAGCTAGCTTCGAGCCCACCGGACTTCCAATACTTCCCTGTTTCCCTACTGCTTTTTCTGAAGAGAATAAAGTAGCATTCTCTAAAGATCTTATCTCGTTCTTAACGATGAGGTCTGCGTGTTCTTGGAGCTTGGATTTCATGCTTTCCTCCAGAGCCTGCATTCTAGAATTATTCTCGCCTAGCCGCTTTAATATATTCAGCCTATATCATTTAGTCTCATTCACCTGCTGTTCCCAATCTTTCCGGATCCTACTCTTCAAATTATTCATTTTTTTCTTCATTGCTCTCCTGATTCTTCTCAAGCTGTTCCCCTATTTGCTCTTGTATCAGCTGCTGAGTTTTAATAAATTGTTCTCCTATCTCTTGTATCTGCTTCTGAGTTTTAATTGATTGTTCTCCTACTTCTTCCTGTATTTGCTCTTGGGTTTTAGTTAACTGGTCTTCCAGGTTTTCGCGCAAGTGCATCCGTTCTTTCTCCGTTTTTATATCCAGCTTGTCAAGTTCCTTTATCAATTCTAGCACATTGTTGTCGACTAAATTAATCTGCTCCTGTATGTTAACGTTCTTCGCCTCTATTCTATTGAATTGCCCCTGTACTTCATCCTGCGTGCGTTTGATCCCTGCCGTGTTGTTTACGCATGCTGTCTCAATTTGTTTCAATTTGGCGGCTACCATTCCATCTAACTGTACTAGTTTGTCGTCGAATTTAGATTCTAGCTTCTTAATTTCTCCTAATGGCCTCGAATTATTTTCTGCCACCTCTCCTGCCAGTTTCTCCAATTTTACTTTAGTACTCTGGTTTATTTCAAGGGTGATCTTCTCTAACTGAACTGTTTGTAAGGTTGCCTGCTCCGATAAGTTTTGGTTTAATTCAGCTAACTGTTTATTATTATTATCACTCTGTTCACTCTGTTCACGTAATTGAGTAGTTATGTCATTTAATTGTTTATCATTATGTTCACGCAACTCGTGTAATTGTTTGTCACTATGTTCACGCAACTCGTGTAATTGTTTGTCACTCTGTTCACGTAATTGTTTATCACTATGTTCATTTATCTCCTCCTTCATGCTTTTTAACTGTTCCTCCGTCTTTGCAGACAATTGCACAGACATCTGCTCCATCAAAGCTTTAATCTCCTCGATGCTAGCCATCGCAAAACACACAAATATATACTGAGAAAAACAGGGTCATGCAATGGGATTTCAGTCGTACACACACACATGTCTTGAAATTTAAATTACATTGATTCAAATTTAAATACATTTTCAGTAATCAAAATATTACTGAATAATGACTCTTATTTCCAAACAACAAAATAACTCCCTTGTGATCTGCTTTTAAATTCCTAACTAACAGAATTTACGAACAACACTTTAATTAACCGAAGTTAATTAAATGTAAAGTAAGGCAACACCTTCCTGCTTTTAACTGAGTTCACTAAATATGCAAATTTTCTAATTTTAATCCGGGCGCCAGAACAAGTTAACAGCAAATACAATATCAACTTCTAACCTTGTTCAACATTTCTAACTTTAAGAACTCAGTGATTTTACTAATACACATGGCGGTACAACTTCGCCTCAATTTACTGAATTTACTCTTGTCCTGCTGACCTGGCATCATTTCTCAGCGAAATAAGTATGAGGTCAACAAAGCAACAACAACAACAATCCCCACTTGGGCAGCCATTTTTTATATATGAACCCTTGCAAAGAAGCATATGAGACTCAGTTTCGGGGGGTGTAACAGTCCATTTCGTTAAGTTGTTGTTAAGCGCTTCTTATAACATGCAGGGCACCATATAAGAAAATAACATGCAGGGAGAAGTGAATACCAGGGTTAAAACATATGAATTTAATAACAGATCAACTATCATACTAATATATAAAAATGAGATGGTGTGTGTCTGTCTTTCTGTCTGTCTGTCTGTTACTCAATAATTCAAGAACCACTGTTCCGATTTAAATGAAATTTTGCATGGATGTAGCTGATTTACCAGGTTTACATATAGGATACTTTCGATTTCGAAATTTTGTACTATTAAAAAATGGCGACCATTTTAGTGACGTCACTAGACCCTTTGGTTTCAAAATTTCATATTTCCATATCAAATAAAAAGAGAACGGTAGGAAATAGCAAACTTTTGATGGCACATATGAGCTTTAAAATTTAATTTCCTATCCGAAAGGTCCTTATCACTTTTCGTGTATCTCCAACAGTTAGCGAGTAAAACCGACATTTGTGACGTCACTACACCCTTTGGTTTCAAAATTTCATATTCCCTTTTCAAATAAAAAGAGAACGCTAAGAAATAGCAAACTTTTGATGGTATACATGAGCTTTAACATTTAATATTCTATCCGAAAGGTCCTTATCACTTTTCGTATATCTCCAACTGTTAGCGAATAAAACCAGAATCTGTGCAATAAAACACGGTAACACCGAGCGGTGCAGTATATATCTCTCTATATAAAAATGAATATTTGTGTGTTTTTCTCTGAATTTCTACGGAAATTTGAGTTGTTTACACGTTTCAGACTGTTTTATGATGCATGCGCGGGAAAATATTTTTTTTGTCTGTCTGTTTGTTTCTTTGTCTGTGGACAAATTTGTTCCCTTATACCTCGAGAACGGTACAGATATCCATCAGAGGCATGACACTAATCATTGATGTAACTCTTCTCCGTACCTCTCATAAAAGGGGGCCTACTCCCTTAAAATACATGCTGAAATAGGCGTAGAAGGACGAGACAAAACTCAGTTTCAGCCCCTCAATGTGAGAGACAAAACTCGGGTCCCCTAAAACCACATTTTAAGGACCGAAGACCAACCGTTTTTGAGATATTCCCAGAAAACTAATTTAATTTAATAAACTAATGAACGAATGCAAGCCAGTAACCATGCCAACGGATTCTCAGAGGTCCACCTATTGCTGTAATTCCACTAATTACATTAGTGTGAAAGTTTGCAAACGGTTAGAAGGTTATCACGGAACCAAATTAAGCCGTAAAATTTATCAATACGTATAATGCGCTTAAGGGGATCAAGGAGTACTCTAGAATATTTTCACGCGATTTATACCTGCGGGTGTGGTACGGCAGGTCTATTATATTCCTATACCTATATTATTCATTCATTCATTCATTCATTCATTTCGTATAGGCCATCTATGGACCGCGTCATTCCAACCGTCTCCTACTGGCTTTGATGTTTGCCCTGTACGCCCGCATTCGTTTTCGGTGGACTTCCTTCCGTTCCTGGGTCCAAATCTTTCCCGTTTTCAGCTTCGGTTTTTCTTGGAAACCTTTACAAGCTTGAAGTTTCCCTTTGAGTGGGACGCACTCCTGAATGTCTGTTGGTGTAATCCCCACTTCTTTCATATCTTTATCCAGTTCAATGAACCAGGACCATTTTGTTTTCCTCTCCTGAAAGTAAGTTATGTTGCGGTTGGTCAGTCTCGCTGGGCTCATTCGTTTCACATGCCCAAAAAATGGTAAACTTCTCTTCCGGATGACGTTGCTTATCTTCTCCACATGAGTATATAGGTCATGGTTATGCCGTCTTCTGTATTCCCCATTGTCTTTGATGGAACCCAATATCTTTCTCTAAATTTTCCTTTCTTTGGCCTCCAGTTTCTCGACCAAGCCTTTTTTGTTCATCATGAGGCATTTAGAAGCATGCAAGACCTCCGGACGGATGACACTGCAGTAATGTTTAAGTTTTGCGTTGAAGGATATTGACCTTTTCTTATAGATGCCCTTAGTTAAATGGTAGGCCATTTCCATTTTGCTCATGCGTGATGTGAATGCTTCTTTCTCTGATAATATCCCATCCCTGACCCGTCCTGAAAAGAAAAGTACATGGCCATTGGCTCAATTAAAAATTAAATAAAAATAGGTGTTATAATTTCTCCCTATATTATATTATTATTAGTTTATATTATGGCGTACAACGACGAGACAAATCCCCACGGTGCCAGCAACAAAACTCGGGGGCCCTCGAAAACTACATTATAAGGCTCTAAATCCAACAGTTTCTGAAATATTCCCAGAAAACTAATTTAATTTAATTTAACAAACTAATGAAGGGATGCAAATCGGTAACCATGAGAACATTATCTCAACGGGTGGCATACAACTTTCCATATATTTCTGTAAGAAGCAATGTCACTCCATTTATTACATTTCTGTGAAAGTTTGCAAACGGCTATAAGGTTATCACGGAACTAACGTAGACCGTATAATTCATCAATACAATTAAGGGGGTCAAGGGGTAACCTAGAACTTTTTCATGCAATTTTCACGTTCGACATATAGTACAGAAGGTCTATTATATCTCCAAACAGCAACATTATTTTCAAAAATTCCTGAATTGAACCAGCATTTTTTGCGGCTTTTAGGAATTTGTGCAATTTGAGGCTAAAGAACCTGAATTTTCATGCACCACAAGCCTTTATAATTTATGAAAGGGGTCTTCCTGTGTATGGGCACCTAGCACAACGTAGAGGGTCAGTTTTTATGTGACGTGTATTGCGTTTCGTCTACAAGGCTTTCAGTAGTGTTTCACGTCAGGAAGTACACGTTAGGTGAATTTAATCTTAGAGCACATTTTAACTTTTTTTTCTTGTCGACATACGGGTTCATCGTAAGGATGATTTTATTTGATACTGTGTGGTAGATATACCCATATTTGGATATCTGGGTGATATGTTGTAGACACTAGAATTGTCTGTCTGTCTTTCTGTGTATCTTTCTGTACGCCTATAACTCGTGTTCGGATGCTTGGTGCATCCTAAATTAGGTATGGTAACCATGAGAGTCAATACACCAATCATTTATAAAACTCTTCACCGTACTTTCCATACTGTAGAAGGGTGGATATAGAGAAAAACTTCTCAATATATGCTAAAATAGGCGAAATATAAAAATTATCCTGGAAGGAAGACCTAAGCATATGTTGCGCTTCTCAATGTGAGACACAAAATTCGGGAATCTATAAAGGGTCTCCGAAAACTACATTTTAAGGGCCTTAAATTAACAGTGTGTATGATATTCCCAGTAAACTAACTTCGTTCTGATAAAATTGAAGGAATGACAAACCGCTAACCATTGCAACAGTAGCTCAATTGATAATGTCTGGTGTTAACAACGAACTCCGTTCGAAGAACGGGTACTTCTGCTAGTTTACAATAAAACAAAACAAACAAGGTCTCCCAAATGACTCCCACTTGAATTAATAAACTGCCAAATTTAGGCCTAATCTCAGGAGAGATTGCAAACAGCTAGACCAAATGTCCCAAATTACTACAATGACCAAGTGCGTGAGCGGCTGTTCTACATGCGTTACGATGTGTACAAATTAATGCGAGATTCGTCACCATCCAGTAAACCTTCAGAGGACGAATCTGCATTGTCTAGAGCTAGACAGACACAGGGAACCAACAAAACACTAATTAAATTAATCCGACACTTCCTACACTAAATAAACCAACAAATAATTTCCGCATGAAATTGGAATCAAGGAACTGCCGTAGCAAACGACATTAACGCCTAAAATTAGGACTTTTCAAATCAACACAAGTAAATTAACACGTGACCAAACAAGAAAAATACACATATGGCCGCTTGCCATTTTCACAAGAAAATACACAAGTACACCCAATGGTGTCACAACAGACAAATCTAACATGAACTGAGTCATAGAAATCACTAGGCTCAAAGCCAACATTTACATCATAAAACAATATTTCATTCATACGATATGCGGTAATCCGTAACGGACATGGCGAACTCCCAATTAATTATGGTCCAATGACCATCACAAAAGAACAGGTTTGCTACTGATAGCTTACAGGGGTCAGTCGGTCAGCTGGACTGCCTAAGATGAATCAACAGACATAGACGGGCGCTAAGTGGAATCTGCACATCTGTCAACCCACGTGTCAATAACCTCGACCTGCCGTGGCACTGGTTCGAGTCTCGAAGAAGTGTGCTCCCGAAAGCACATAATATACGTGTGTGTGTGTCAAAATAAAATATCTCAGCATTTCCCAAGGAAATCCAAGAATCAGCACTGGAAAAGGTACAGTAGCCTCTGAGAGTGCTCTGCCTTTCAAAAAAAAACACAACCACAATATTTGAGGGCGGTAGCACATCCTACCCCTCATCACGAAGAATCAATACACACACCTGACACAAGAACACACACAGAATCACACGTATGGGTTTGACAGAAACCTAAAATAAAAGACATAAAATATTTTCCACCAACTTGTGCTCCCAATCTAGTCCGTGACTAAAGAACCTGAAAAGGACTCAAAAAACACTAAAGAAATAGAACCAAGGTGTTCTACAGTGACATCTTAATTTGTTGCGCTCGGCCACCCTAGCATGAATAAAAACCTGTTCGTAAAATACAATATTTACCCCCTTTTTCTACAAAAAAATGAACTTGAATAAAGCACCACTTGTCGACCGTGACGAGTTTCGCATTCGCATGGATAAAATCAAGTACACACGCCGTGTACACTAAATATGACTCATAAGAAACATATACAATCAAACAACTTTGGTCACGTGCCAACGTACATTTAAAGATAATAGTGTCGGCACACAAAAAAATCTAAATACAAGGAAAACAATGAATAAAATATTTACAACGTTCCCGCGTCTAATCTAACTACATATTGAGTAAAACAATGGATTGTACATCACCGTTACAGCTTGTAGAACTTAACCTCCATCCCAAAACATTTCCCTACGGGAAATCGAGTCGTCCATCGTTGACATATTGGTAGAAGCGATGCACTTCATTCCATCACACGACCTTTCAGCAGACATCTTGGCGTTGCTTCTTGGAAAGAAATGTTCAAAGTTATTAGTATGCCTAGCTAGAATCGCTATGAGCTACTGACTTTCACTCACAATAAATGTCCTAGGCGATTACTTAACGTAGAACTGGCCCTATCTCAGCATTTGCTTAACATACGCACAATATATCACTCAAAATATAACACAAAAATGTACATAAATTACACTCATCAATCACCACGCAACTGGCTTCTAACAAGTCTCAAATATGTCTATCACGCAGCGCTTATCTCGACTAGAGATCTCCACAAGGCTAAGCGTGAACTCTGCTCCCTAGAGCACAAAATGAACTGTTTGTCAAACAGACGTGAAGTATGCTCACTAGAGCTTGATAAATCGTGACGCAAACTAGCGTGAACGTTGCTCACCAGAGCTCAATAAAGTTGTGCCCCAAACAGCTCATCACCGATCAATTTATTTGAAACTGACAGAATGGGGTAGGGTGGGGGAAATTTGTGAAAATAAATTGTAGTTTTCACCTCACAAACTTGGAACTAGTATCAATCTTCTTCTTTTCATCCAAACGTCTCAATGGACTTATGCGGAATTAATTCGTATCGGCGGTTTTTTAGATACGCGTTTTAGCGCCTTTTTCTAGGGTACGCAATCCACCGCGTGGCTTTGGCTTCCTCTCTTCTGATTTGCTGATTCAATCGTGGATCGGTTAGAACTTCACTTCAGACACTCCCATAATGACGCTGATTGAAGTGCGCGTTGGTACAGAATTTGCCCTTGAACTCGGCTTAACCGGTCATCTTCAGGAATAACTACCAAGCTGCTTCTGTTGTGATCGTTGCAACACACTACCTGACTCCCCTATGTCAACTTCCAACATGTTCTGCCTGGGCATCAGTAATAATAATAATAAAAATCATGAAGACTTATTGATCGGCAAATCAATAAGGGTTCAGTAACAAAGGGACTAAATACAGGGAATGGACTGTTCTGTCATAAATTTCACCTCGACAGTGATACTCGCAGGGTTCCAAAGGTTTAGTATACAAATTTTGATTGAGATCAGTGAAACGGTGTACGTATCGCTAAGCATAACGCTAGCGCATGCAAATAGAGCAGTTTGGGAGCGCTTGTTCTAGCGACTTACTGAACAAAAATCAATCTTTAAGGTTACCTGAGAGGTGTAGCCTAATGCTACATAGCCTAAACTATTCCTCTTGAATCTGGCTATCATATAAAAACAGATTTTTTCGAATCGGACCGGTAGTTCCAGAGATTAGCGCGTTTAAACCCACAAACACACAAACACACAAACTCTTCAGCTTTATTATATTAGTATAGATTGGTATACTTATTCCTCCAGGAATGCTTGAAAAAACGCCTCAGTGTTGAATGTAGATGATAATAACTGAAACGAGGAATTAAATCACAATCACTACTTGAGAGCTGTGAAGACGTTTAATCCCTAGACTATTGTTTACTGTCAGCTCATTGATAACAGTAATCTTCATAACCGTGCAGTGCATAAACATGAATATAGTAGTTCTTCTCTATTGATTTGAATTATTACTTAAGTAAATGGAGCTATGACCCAAAGGAATCAGGCAAAATTAGATACCATAAGCCTAGATGTAATGAGGATGAACACAAGTAGTTCCGTGAAGAAATATATATCCTATTTTCATATATCTTACTTATGTTAATATTGCCTCTATCAACATACAAAATTTTAGTTTGATATTGTAGTAGATTCAGATATTGAGAACCATCTACATTAAAATAAGAATACAGCAAAAGTAGTAAGATGGTCGAAATGTAGGAGACTGGCGGGTGTAAATTTGCTGTACCTTATCGCCAGACGATGATGGAATCGAAAGCAATGATATGCCTCCCATTTCCAGACTTCCTTTATATGTAGAAATGCCTTGGGTCCTCCTGGAATGTCGATGGAATCGAACCCTGGATTGCCAATCCCAGACGCTCGGGTTCCAGACAGCCACACGAACATGACCGGTTGTTACCGCACTTCACGTACTGACGATATCGTTCCGAGTAAGAGTCTCATCACAGAGTAGCAGCATATGCCCGAAGCGATAATTGCATCTTCTTGTCATCATGTCATAATGGATTGGCATGGTGGAAGAAAATTTAGCACTAGCGATGACGGTGTTAAAAAGTCAGTGTCCATTCCGTAGAATGCATAGTGCGTTGCCTACATCACAGTATTCATGTATAAATGTTTACTCAGCCATAGCTATAATGAATACGTGCATTATATTCCTTCCTCCCGACACCTTGTCGGTTATCATGCCAGAAACATGAAAGGAATGAGTGAAATAGTTCATCTAGTGCTCAAGTGTCACAACACTTGTATCCAAAGAAATAGCACGATTCTGAAGTGAAAAGTCTACTGCGAGAATCACTGTACACTCGCCAGAGTTAATGTTACTCGTTGTAAAGCGCTTGTCTTAATGTGAATGTAGCATGAATTAACTTGCACGTTACACGGCACATATTCAGAGTGAAAATATCACTCATTACTGATATGCCTATGTTAGAGTTTTTCGTCACACAACTCCAACATGCTAACGACGGCCTCACACATATGTCAAGAGAACCTTGTACTACGCGATATGTATTGATATTCTCGCTCGTTGGTCGTACTGCTCTGGGCAGAGATATATCAAAATCTGGCTTGGTCGAACAGCCCGCATACTGACGAAGGTAATCATCCCCTCCCTAGCGGTGCGTGTATCGATAAATCAAAGCGTTGACGCATGGTCGACATAGCTGTCATATTTCATGAAGTCTGTCCAAAGAAATCAACTCTTCAAAGCCAGTACAATGTCAATACATCTTTGGTAAAATGCTGAAAATGATAAATAAACTTCTCTTCCTCGTTATTATAGATAAGATGATCTTTCAATATTTCATCAGTAAGTTGGAGATCTGCTTGGCGCACATGTTCCGAATGTTACTATGGCGACAGCCAGTTCGGAGAACTTCGGCTCTGCTCGGCTCGAGCCAGCCTCACGGAGTCCGTCAGCTATCACGCCACAAGCTCGCCGGTAATGCGCTGTATTTTAATACAAAACCAATCCTACAGCTCAGTGCTGCAACAAACGCTTGAGAGAAATGGTACATTTTCCTCTTGACACCGTACGTAAAAGAAGAAACTGCTTTTATGTACACGTTCTAATGCATTCTTATGCTATGTAGCATTATCCTCAAAGCGTTAGTGTAATCTTCTTATAATATTTCCGAATGTTCTTAGCATTGTATCTACCGATGATTTCAGTACCATTCAAGTTAGTTACTATCTTCTTCTAGAGCATCTTCCTATGTCTCTCTTTCTTCTTTATATCCTCTCTCTTCATCTGTGATCTTTAAAAAAATCATTAATCCTTATTATCCATGGGGGTGTAAAATCATCCGTTCTTTCTACTTTCTTCTTTTTTTAGATGAACTTCTCTTACTGTCGTCATGGTTTCTATCTGTTTTATCTCTCTGACGACTAGTACTAGGAGTAGCTTCTGCCATTTCTTGCTCCTTTTTCCTCTCTTTTGAATTTCTTCGCCTAGCGTACTCATTAGGCTTATCTTGCTCGTCTCTGAGCCTATCTCGCTGTTGGTTACGCTGCAACTCCTCTGTTCTATAGTTCTTATAGCGACTGTAACCTTGATTAGATCTGTTGTTTGACTGGTATGGCGTTTCACGATAACAATTCCTGTTATTGCCATAATCACGCCGGTAAAAGTTCTTCTCCTCGTACTTGTGCTGCCAAGATTGTTCTGTATAATCCACGTAACGATTATCTTGGCGATTATATCTTTGGTTGTTACAAGGCGATGAAATTACTTCAAATGTTTAACCAAGTCTCCTAATTATATTTTCATTTAAGAAACTCAAATTAAAATGATTTTTTAGAATTTCCACTAACAGAGGAGCCTTGCAAATGCAAAATGCCACACGTTTCGTTTTTATTACTTCACTCTACTTTACGTGTGAATTTAGAGTGGAGGGATTTGGGGTCTTTTAACTGATGAACGCTATTGAACTATTCAAAGAACTATGCATTGAAATCACCTGACTTGCGTTCTAAAGTCAATGAAATATTGAAAATGGACCCAGCTCAGATATCCCTCGGAATCCAGTAATCTGAAAGTTTCCAGACGCAATTCCTTATGGGAAAAGGTGTAATTCTACGGGAGAGGAAACACTACTAAGTAGGACAACAAATGAAGGTGGTCAATAAAATGATTTTGAATAAAAGTAATTATGACTAATTAAAATTATTTATTTAATTCTATTAAATCGCACACCTCTATATGTTAACCAAGAGTTACATCTCTAAATTCAAATATAAGAGATCCATCTTTTATTTTAAATTTATACCATTGTTCATAAGTAGACAAAACACCAAATTGTACCGCTGTTGCCTTAAATTGTGTGGATATCTCTATCTACTGTGCCCTTTCGTAAAAGAAATATGCAAATCACTGTCCAACTGCTCAGTCTATATCTTTCCGGGGCATAGAACGTCCTCCCACTGAGTGATTCACACCGTATGGGGTTTTGTTGGCGATTCCCATCTTCCCCATCCTGACCGGTACTATCAACACCATCAAGTGTAGTAATGAAATCCGCGTTCCAAATCGGCCTAAGTTGATCTCGCAACGCATCTACATTTATCGGAACACCCAATGTTAAATTCTCGAGTTGTTTTCTAATTTCCCCTAGTTCAGAAATCGTTTTCTCCCTAACTTCTATCAACTCTAACTTAGCTTGATCCACCTTGTTCTCTATGGAATTAATCCTAGTCCCGAGATCGCCACGATTTTCCGATTGAACATTCTGAATTACATTTAATCTTTTATTCACGTCCTCTCTTACATCTGTTATTTCTTTACTCGATCTAGCCTCTGCTTCTACAATTTTGTTGTTGATTTCTGTCTTAAAATCTTTATAATAGTCCTCATAGACTTTAGGCATTTCTTGTCTAAGAATGACAATGTTGTTATTAATGATACCTTTAACATCTATATCGAATTCATCTTTGATCATTTTATTGTGATCCTTCACTTGAGATTGAAGAAGACTCACTTCAGCCCTTAGCTGTTGCAAAGTGTCTTGTTTCTGACCATAGTCACGAGATACTTGCAATTGGAAACTGTCTAAATTATTTGTGGCTTCTTTTCTATTGTTAGATAATTATAACCTCATTTCAAGCTGAAAATCTTTATTTGGCTGTTCCGACTCGTTTAATTGAACTTGTATCAGCTTTTGGTTAGCGTCAACAATGTCAATTTTGGTCTGAATATTAGATTGAATAGTCTGCATTTGATTTTGAGTAGCATACATATGACTCTGGGTTGATTGTAAAACCACAATTTTTGTCTCCATTTTATCCTGACTAGCCTCCATTTTACTAATGTCAGATTGCATTGAACCAATATCCCTTTGGACTGCTCCAATATTTGATTTGACTGATCCAAGGTCTGATTGAAGTGATCCAATATCTGATTGGACTGCTCCAATATTTTATTGGACATCATCTACAGAGGTTTCTAATTTATTAACCTTTGATTCAACCCTTTTAGAACTAGAGTTGAGGTCTTTTAAGGAAGCTTGGATTAACGCTATCTCTGTTTTAAGACAGTCAGCTACCACCTCCTGAATAACTGATTGACTACGTGTGGTCCAAGTTTCATGTATGCAGTCTATTTTAGTCTGCAGAATTGCATACAAAGTCTTGAGATCTACGATATCACCGCCATCCTTACCAGCCATATTATACTATAGATAATATCAATAACACAAATAAATGAATACTGCTAATGCAAGGCAAGACACGAACATTCTAATGGAATTTCACTGTCATAATGGGAACATTTTTATCGTATAGCGTTAATCTTACAGCTAACTTACAACTAAAACTGGATAATACCAACTATGAATCCGAAACATTCTGATACTGATTGTGTGGTGATTTATATCAGTGGTTTATTAGCTATCCTAATTTAATAAAAGTTAAGTGGACAAAATATTCTAGAATTAATTATGAGTTCAGAATTCCTCATCAGCCGGATACCAAAAACAGACAACTTGAATGTAACTCAAACATGAGCTGCATCAACAGCCCTATTCGACTGAACGTGATAGCAAAGCTTCCGGAAAATATCTTTCCCTAATCACGTTCATGACGTAAACTAATCACAAATTAAGTGTAGCACCACTTTTAAAAAAGAAACAAAGTCTAATAACAGTTGCGATTCTACACGAATATCGTGTAGATTGAATAACTTCATAATCGTTTATTCACGAGTGAATTCTGATCTTTTGTGCTAAAAAGTATCAGTACACCGTTATTTTTCCAACAGACATTCAGAGAATTCACAATGATCCCTGTCCTGGCGTCAGAATTGACTAGCTCATGACACCATCCACGTGTTCGACAGCAAAGTTCGAAGCTACGATAAAATGGCGTCATTCGACCAGTCTATTGGATCTACATGAAGTACAAAATCTCTGTCTAAATCTCCATAGTCATAGATCGTCAAATAACTGTTTCCCTGTCTGGTATTCCAGTCTTATGAGCTCCAATAGTTGGAACGCCAATCCAATATATCGGCGTAACCCAAAGAAGGACACGATATCTCTAGTCGAGCCCAAACGTTTTAGGGCGCCAATTCACTGTACCCGAAATTACCTACCATTAGCTTGCTGAAATCCCACGAAGATCACTGGATCGTAGAACCTGAAAAGCCCCGGATGAAACTCCCCAGATACTACCAGCAAGAGATGGGGATAATAGGGCACAGGGAAACCTAACCAGGCAACGTTAAGAAAAACCATGGCCAAACGGTAAAAAGCAACAGCTCAAAGAACACGAGGTCTACACAGAAGTGTGATCTCAGGCGTAGAAACACCTAGAAATACCCAGCAATGGCTTTCTTAACGTGACCTCCACTCACTTCTATAAATCACCACGATGTCGAATTAAAAGGAATTGAAAATCTTTTATTCACAAAACTGACATAGCAAAGTGCTATGCCCTCAGAATGAAAATCTGACGAACATTAATCAACTCGACATTGGTCGAGAATAAATTACACAAAAACAAGGATAAATCCATCACACAAGAATGGGCTGCAAAATCCCATTAAATAAATTTAAAAAAAGGATCCAAACATACTAATCTTAAATCAAGTATCAGAACGGTCTCGTTCCAGTGGGTAATTTACTTACTATACACATTGATAATAACCCTGAAAAAGAATATACAGATATACAAATGGTTTTAACACCTCTCAGAGTGTTATAGCAAAAGACGAAGATTCTACACCCTCCATAAGTGTAACTTGTATAAGTCATTAGTGGTTTCGTGGTAGTAGTCTAATATCATAAATGATTGGAGTCCCTCGGACACAATAATATCTTGTGACACTAAGCAAGAAAAAAAATCAAATTCATTCGACATTAATCTTCAAATTTATCAAAGGGATGATTATGTAGCTATTAGCATTGTAATTAAATTCAGGACTTGGTTGATAAAGATCATTACATACATTATACGTGCTCGTGTCTAGGAGTACACGTTTCCTGATAGTACACTACTGCAAACAAGTTCGATAACTGTAAATCTATGATTATTTCAAGTCACACCTGACTTATTCACCTTCCATTCAGCAATGGATTGCATCATACTTATTTCAAACATCAATTTATTATTATTATTATTATTATTATTATTATTATTATTATTATTATTATTATTATTATTATTATTATTATTATTATTCACCGGTGCCAGAACATGGTGTTACCCACACGATAAATCTACTCCACTGAGTATAGATTGTTTCAAAATTGCCTTTTCTACATTTGTAATCACAAGTCACCCTCACTGGTGATATGAATGCTTTCATCAATAATATACTTCAATAATTACAGTTGGCTTGATATTGGCGTTTATAGAGTTATACAGGATGTTATACTTCATATAGAGTGTCAAAAAAATGTTATCTCTCATTTTACCAATTGATTATTAGGCTTATAGTTAATGCTTTTACAATAGTTTATTATAATCACATGTATATTAAAGAACATGCCCCACATTCGATTATCTGAGACTCACGCCGAAGAAAAGATCGTAAATGCTGTTCAGAATGTTTTACTAGACTATAATCCGCATTGAAAAGTCTGAAAAATACCATATATGAAATGGACTTCTATCAGCTCAAAATTAACATGACAATCATGTGTCATAACAATAAATTCAATAGGATCAAGATTTTCAAGCGTAAAAAGAAATATCCCTCCTCGAGTGGACTATGGAAAATAATATCGGGTCTCTATACCATCAACGAGGGTGATCGAAACGATAAACACCAAATCGTCGATTAGAAAACCCTACTGTCTCCACAATGCATTAAAAATGGAAATCTCTCTTAGCAAAAGTACAAATGAATACTATCAGGCCAAGAGTGAGCTCAAAAACGTCTCAAATTTCTAACATGACGAAGAAAAATGTTCAAACGAACATTGACAACTCTTCAACTAACAATCAGAATGATCTCTATAAAGTAGATCCGTTGATAAACGCGAATACGAATAAACGTGGCAAAAAGAAGAAAAATAAACCACGATGGAGATTCAAAATCACTATAATATAAACTTCCCTAAGTCGACTATCTTCACTACGAGAAAAATGTTCCCATATAAATTACCATGAGATGTGTAAAACACACTACACAATGTATGCATTCTTTTAAAAAGAATCAAAATCCAGCCGAGAATAGCACCAGCCAAGAGTAAAACGTCAAGTCTAAGTCCTACCCATCGACTATACTAAAAAGAAGAAAATATGACAGTTACTAAAACATTATAATATTCATGCATTACCACTACTGACGGGTGTAAATTTGCTGTACATTATCGCCAGCCGATGATGGAATCGAAAGCAATGATATGCCTCTGATATCCAGACTTCCTTTATACGTAGAAATGCCTTAGGTCCTCCTGGAATGTCGATGGAATCGAACCCTGGATTGCCAATCCCAGACGCTCGGGTTCCAGACAGCCACACGAACATTACCGGGTGTTACCGCACTTCACGTGCTGACGATATCGTTCCGAGTAAGAGTCTCATCACAGAGTAGCAGCATACGCCCAAAGCGATAATTGCATCTTACTGTCATCATGTCATAATGGATTGAAATGGTGGAAGAAAATTTAGCACTAGCGATGACGCTGTTAAAAAGTCAGTGTCCATTCCGTAGAATGCATAGTGCGTTGCCTACATCACAGTATTCATGTATAAATGTTTACTCAGCCATAGCTATAATGTATACGTGCATTATATTCCTTCCTCCCGGCACCTTGTCGGTTATCATGCCAGAAACATGAGAGGAATGAGTGAATTAGTTCATCTTGTGCTCAAGTGTCACAACACTTGTATCCAAAGAAATAGCACGATTCTGAAGTGAAAAGTCTACTGCGAGAATCACTGTACACTAGCCAGAGTTAATGTTACTCGTTGTAAAGCGCTTGCCTGGATGTGAATGTAGCATGAATAAACTTGCACGTTACACGGCACATATTCAGAGTGAAAATATCACTCATTACTGATATGCCTATGCTAGAGTTTTTCGTCACACAACTCCAACATCCTAACGATGGCCTCACACATATGTCAAGTAACCTTGTACTACGCGATATGTATTAATATTCTCGCTCGTTGGTCGTACTGCTCTGGGCAGAGATATATCAAAATCTGGCTTGGTCGAACAGCCCGCATACTGACGAAGGTAATCATCCCCTCCCTAGCGGTGCGTATATCGATAAATCAAAGCGTTGGCGCATGGTCGACATAGCTGTCATATTTCATGAAGTCTGTCCAAAGAAATCAACTCTTCAAAGCCGTACAATGTCAATACATCTTGGGTAAAATGCTGAAAATGATAAATAAACTTCTCTTCCTCGTTATTATAGATGAGATGATCTTTCAATATTTCATCAATAAGTTTGAGATCTGCTTGGCGCACATGTTCCGAATGTTACTATGGCGACAGCCAGCTCGGAGAACTTCGGCTCTGCTCGGCTCGAGCCAACCTCACGGAGTCCGTCAGCTATCACGCCACAAGCTCGCCGGTAATGCGCTGTATTTGAATACAAAACCAATCCTACAGCTCAGTGCTGCAACAAACGCTTGAGAGAAACGGTACAGTACCTACTATACGGCCACGGCCGCCTCCTTCCCTCTTCCTCGCCTATCCATCCCAATCTTCCATCCCATCCCTCATTAGGCCCCTGATCGCTTTGCAGGTGAGGCCGCCTGGGCGAAGTGCTGATCAAACCTCCCCAGTTGTATCCATCCCGTCCAGATGTTCCAAGCTCCAGGACACTGCCCATAGAGGCGGTAGTGATGAGTTACCTCGCTGAGTCCGTGGGAACCACCAACCTAGAGGGTTAAATGACTAACTAAAAAAACTCATAGCCGTTTGCAAACCTTCACAGTAATGTAATAAATGGAATTGCATTGCATCTTACGGAAATAGATGGACCTCTGAGATTCAGTTGCCATGTTTACCGGCATGAATTCTTGCATTAATTTATTACGTGAAATTAGTTTTCTGGGAATATCTCAAAAACCGTTGGTATTAGGGCCTTAAAATGTGGTCCCGAGTTTCGTTTCTCACATTGAGGGGCTGAATATGAGCTTTGTTTCACCTTCTACGCCTATTTCAGCTTGTATTTTAAGGGGGTAGGGCCTCTTTTATGAGAGGTACGGAGAAGAGTTACATCAATGATTAGTCTCGTGCCTCTGAAGGATATCTGTATCAAATTTTACGTTGATCCATTCAGCCGTTCTCGAGTTATAAGGGCACAAAAAATTGTCCACAGACAAACAAACAGACAAAAAAATATTTTTGCGCACATCCATCATAAAACAGTCTGAAACGCGCAAATATCGAAAACTTCCGTGGAAATTCAGCAAAAACAGACAAACTTTCAGTTTTATATAGGCCTATAGAGAGATATACTGTATATTGAGTCTGTATTCGCTCATGCTGGCGAGTATTTTTTATGCCGAAGTTGGTAACACGAGAGAATTAATCACTGAATGCATCCGGAGAGATGCAGTTGTACTTTTGATTTCGTTGGAAGACTGTCAATATTTATTTTACCATAATTAGAGAAGGTATTCTCGAATGTGCACCTTTGAATTTACCACATCAAGTATTTCTGTATAATTTGCCAAGGAGAAGTGGCCTAACATTATCTATTTAGTACTTGAGACTAAGGAATGACACTGCGGAAATGCAGGAATAATGTCGAGAGACGTTCAACGACTCGACTAGTCTCAAAGCCAGTACAACCCGCTTCCGGGAGGAGAGCACTCGTTGATTGTCTAAGTTCAGCACCGCATGCCTGCGACACGCAGTTGTAATAGTCCGGTCAAGTGACCGATGAGACGTCGGAAAGTGAAGGAATAAATCCGTTGGAAACGTAAGCAAGTTTATATTAAAACGCACGAGATGTGTTCAGTGGAAAACTCCGTGAAAGTATTGCTTTGTAAGCATTTGAAATCAGTGAAATACTACGGTGATTTAACCGGAAGCATGGCCGATGTGTGTGCCATTTAGAAGTGTGAATAACGGTGATTTTGAAAGTGCCAGTGTCATATTTCACAGCAGTGAGAATGGCATAAAATAATTCATGTTGTGTGAAATCGTAATTTCCTTGAACGACCGATGTCGCAGATTTAATCAGATAACAAGAAGTTCCGTGACGAACTAAAGAGCCTACTTTTCTTAAAAAGTAAGTTTCATGCCAATGATTAATCTATATGGATCTATCTAGAATAATGACGAAATTAAGTTGGTAATATCGAAATTTCTAATTATTTCGAAATACTGCATACCTGGCATAATTTAGCCTAATAGAGAACTACAGTTGGCAGCCCTGGTGACTGAATATATTCTTAGTTCCATCTCTTAAGGTACAGAGTACAAAATTTAGTTGAAGTCCAATGGATAGCATGGACGTTACATGCAGTTAAACATTGGATCTAACAGCGCGCGTAAAATCATGTTGGCAACAATGACATACATGTATTGGTCAGAAATAATCTTAAATAATATGATCTATTGTTGTGTCAATTTTGAATGAAATCCATTAGTTAGTATAGAAGTTACATGCATTTTAAAATTGGACCTATCAGCAGGCTTATACTTATGTTGGAAGCACTGGCGTAGGCCTATATTAGTTGCCCCAATTAATCTAGAATGCCAGGTACTATACGTGTGCAAAGTTTAGAGCTATTGGCTTGCATACTTTCTGATATATTGATATTAGGGTACCAAAAATAGTGACAGTATTTATTAACAGTTGGCAGCCCTGGTTACTCTTAAGAATCAGCATAGTCATATATGTTATGGTACACATAGCACACAGGAAATTTGGTTGAAATCCAAATGATAGTATAGAAGTTACATGTATTTAACTTTGGACCTCTCAGCAGGCTTAGAATCATGTTGGTAGCACTGACGTAAGAAAGATACTCCAAATTATTATAGAATGTCAGCTACTATACGTGTGCATAGTTTAAAGCTGTCGGCTTGCATACATTCTGATAGATGGGTATTTGGATTTAAGAAAATTGAGAGCATTTATTAACAGTTGGCAGCCCTGGTGGGACTTAAGAATACGCTCAGTCATATCTGTTTATGTACGCATAGCACATACGAAATTTGGTTGAAATCCAATTGGTAGTGTAGAAGTTATATGCATTTAAAATGTGGACCTATCAGCAGGCTTATAATCATTTAGGCAACACTGCCATGTATGGCCTCATGGAAATTATACTGCAATGTTTTTATCTATACGTGTGCCATTTTTGAAATAGCTCCCATTCATACCTTCCAAGATATCCAACATGGAGCTCAAATTACAATTGCGATTTTTCAGCAGTTGGTAGCACTGACATCATTTTCAAATATGGCCGTGAGATATTCAGGTATAGATCTTTACTCCTACCAAATTTTGTTTCGATTGCTGCAGCCGTTTAGGAGTTGATAGGGGGGACACACACACAGCCAGACAGACAGACAGAAGGACAGACAGACAGACAGAAGGACAGACAGGCAGACACACATTTACCCGATCTCATAAGTCTACTTTTTCCTCATTTTTGCAAAATGTGAAAAGTAGGCTAAAAATACGATTGCTGCAGCCGTTTAGGGGTTGATAGGGGGGACACACACACAGCCAGACAGACAGACAGAAGGACAGACAGACAGACAGACAGAAGGACAGACAGACAGACACACATTTACCCGATCTCATAAGTCTACTTTTTCCTCATTTTTGCAAAATGTGTAAAGTAGGCTAAAAATACTTCGATTCACAGTCATCTAGTTAGGTTTTGTTTGAGTAGGTTTTTCTTTTAGTTTACCGACTATGGTAATCTTTCATGTTTCAATGCACATCGCAGCGTACGTCTTCAATGCATTTCCTAATCGTGAATTAGTCACCTGATTAAATGTGTGTGTGTTTTATCACACGGTGCAACAATGTTATTTTTATGTTCACTCTGAACGAACCAAATGTGTGAGTAATTTAAACGGGGCTGTAATTAAGTAATTTTAATCAGCTGTTGCTGAAGTCAGTGTTTTGAACCCCTATTTTGTGATATGTAAAGCACGCCACTGAGCAGGCAGATCTTCCAATGGGAGAGGTTATTTCATTACCTATTTTTGGGTATACACTTTTATTTGAGAGTGGAACGTTTACCACTAGATTCGAGAGGAATCAATGAACAGTGTGAAGGAGTGTTATACCTTTCTGTTTGTACCCCAAGTCTTGTTCACACTAGTAACGTATCATTTACAATTAACGCCACTGTTTTAAATGGTGTGAATGTTTATTTCATGTATTGGAAGTGCCTAGAATGCCCATGTTTGATTTTTAACAAACTTGCTGGGAGTGTTATATCTTCCAAACACGTTAGTGCGAGTGGAATATCTCGCATTTTGTATGTTTTGCTTTGCCCATGCAGACACATCATTGACAATCATTTTTGTCTACTATAAATGTATCACGAACACTACAACGAATATTATCTTATGAACTGCAAGTGTAGGATCACAATCTGAACATTTTTATGGATCCGATATGCTAAAGAAACGAACATTTGAAACTTTACTGTTAGCCCATGCAACTCGTAACAGTTTGGGAATGAACAAAATGTAAGTCACTTTGGGAGACAGGTGTTTTCAAGGTTACGCGCAGTAGTGCCAACCCATAATCCCAGGTGAGACTAGACTCCTGACAGATTTAATGCTAATGCTTTTCTAAATGATGTGATTTACAGAAGCCAGTGTTTATTAAGCTTTATAAAACTAGGTCAAGTTAACAGCGATGGTAAGAATGCAATGATATTGTGTGACAGGAGGTCACCTATAATGTTTACGATCTTCGCATATGTTGTGAGCGAAGCACACTTGAACAACCTTTATTGTTTAAGATTTTATAATTGCTTTGTGAAATTGATTGACTTATTTGAGGCTGTGTTATTTTTCTCACATGTTGTGAAGGTTTATGCCGTGTGTTTGTGCACGAGGAAGGGGTGGTTTCACATAATTGTTGAGGTTGCCGCCCTTGTTTCAAAGCTCTTGCGCTTGACAGATCGAGGTTAAGGAAGTGATCCAGAGGGACACTCTGTTACTTTAGAATGGTTTTTGAGCTTTTTTATAGCTCGGAGTTAGCTTGTTCGCGTGTACGTGGGTGTGCACCAGTGGTTTTATCCACCAGTTAGGAGCCGTGCAGATGGTCAATACGTATAATTAATAAATATTAAAACAAAGACAACTAATAATCACTCATTAAATACAATTATGTAATGAATTTAAACGAAAGCAATAATTATCTTTAATCACTAAACGCCTGTTTAACTTTGATCATCGTTTATAACTCGCTGACCATTGCACTGAGCTGTCGTTTTATTTCTTCGTTAGTTTAAGCATTAGACAGCTGACACATGCGACTGACAGGGATTTGGTCTACTCCAGAGTTTTTAACTCGTGGGCCGTAAACCATGTAATTTTTGTTCTGCTGTTAACGAACAGTACTATGATTTCCTAGCTTACACATGATAGATGACCGATGGAAACAAACAGTAACCATCATGTGGTAGGAAGGATTAATAAGAATACTCTTGTGTGTGATACTTATTTATTAATTGTTGTGTAAACCCATATTCCCATCTTTCTTCTGCTGCTTGAAGATATGTTGTTGTACAGTTGATTGTAAACTTGATTTGTGTTGTAAAGGATGACTGTAAATCACTTTAGATTTTTGTTTAGTTTTTTCACTGCGGATGCTTCTCACCGTAGATTAGTTTAACTTAGGATGAGCTTATATTAATTAAAAATTAAATGTAAATACGGGACGGTCACAGCTTACTTTGTTGTTTTTCCTGTCATGTTTGACATTTTGCCATCATGACGTTTCGCTTGGAAACGTCATGCCTTGTTAATTATAATTACAATTTAAAATCTTTTGTACCATTTCCTTAGCTTTGCTATTTTTTCTGATTGCATTTAGGACCAATCGAGGGGTGATTTTACATAGGAGGTAATAGTTTATTTTTGTTTCTTTACCTGTGTTTAGATAACGGATTAGCCGACTCATACCCCCAATTGTAGGATAGTGGCTTATGATTTTAATAAATCATTTTGTGAAATTTTCTTAAGCCTGGATTTTAATTTAATAGTTTTAAGGGGGTGCATTCCTTGCGGGGTCTATGACTATGCTATGATGGGAACCTGATCCCTATGATGACGAGGAATCTTGTGCCGGAATAGCCCACAAGGAGTGTACTCCAATCCTCTTAGGCTACATGTGTTCAAGGATGTGGTTATCTGGAAAGCTACACACGATCGGAGGCGGACCAGATCACCACCTCTAATGGGCACATCACCTATACCCTATCTCTTGGCGCCCAACGTTGTCGGCCAATGCAGACATGGAACCATCAGTACCATGTCATTTTTAAGAGGATTATTATCGTAAATTTTGTATTTGCTTTGCTGTTAATTAAATGTAAATGTTGAGTCATTTCTTTGTGTATGATATCCAGCAGTATTCACAAATGTTTTGTTGAGATGGTTCAGCTTTCCACCAAAGCCATTTCCTAGATTATTATGCTTAGTAAGGTGTAAGGTTTTCTCTCTCTAATTCTCAGAGAGTATTTTTATTACGGATGAGGAAAGGTTCCGTCTTATGATGGATGGGATGTTGCAGCAACTTAATGCTGGTATGGAAGCCAGTATTACTATACTGAGGGCAGATTTTAGTGAGAACACTGCTACTTCAAGAGACGATTTGAATCTTGTGAGGGTGAACGTTAATGATGTAAATGCAACTTTAGCCCGTACTAATACCACTGTCAGGGAAGGTTTATATGATGTCCATGAAGACATAGAAAATGTTCGGGGTGACCTGACTACAAACGTAGCTAATATTAACACTGCAATGGCTAATAATGTTGCCACCCTCAATGAAAGTTTAAACAATGTCCGGGGGGACATGGCTTATAATATTGCCACCCTCAATGAGAATTTAAACAATGTCCGGGGCGACATGGCCAATAATGTTGCCACCCTCAATGAAAGTCTGGTAAAAGTTAATGAAAATATTGCTGATAAGGTTCTTGCTTTAAATGTTAGTATAAACAATGTTCGAGGGGACTTAACCACCCATGTTGCTATTGTCAATGATAATTTACACGAAATACGGGATGATTTGGAGACGAACCGTGCGGAGGCTAATGATAATTTACTTGCTGTTCGCGCTGACATGACTAGGAATCAGGCGGAGGCTAACGAGCGTTTCGCTACTCTTTCGACCGATATCACCACAAATCGATCTCAAATGCAGACGCGGCTTAATACGATTGATGAAAGCATTACTAGCGTGAGGGAGCAACTTGAATGTAGAGTTTCAGCGGTTGAAAGTAAAATAGAAGAAGCTACTACTTTTCACGATGGGATTAGTCGTGAAGTCAACACCGTTAGTACCAGTTGAGGATAATGAGGAACGTCGCCGTAGCTGTTCACAATAATGTTAAGGGCCTTCAAAAGGAAATGGTGCGATTTCGTGATGAACTCACAGACAGCACGAGGAGCGTCGCGGAATTAACCTTAAATGTCGAAGATTTACAGCACAAAGTACATGAGAACCTCAAAGAAGTAATCGTGGAGATGATTGATGTCAAGAAGGACCTGAAGGACCACAATCACAGAAGAAGTAGATTTTTTGAGTCAGCGAATTGAAGAGGTCGCGATTCAAGAAAGATTGAATTCTTCAAGAGAGGTTAGGAAGACTGTCCAGGAAAGGGATGAGTTTATTCGAGAGAAAATCGAGCGAATTGAGTTGCAATTGAATTCCCTGAAGTCATCTAACGAACTGCATGACGCAATCGACTTGGAAGAATTGGAACGACGACTGGGAGATCGAGTAGGAGATCTAGCAGCGCACCAAACGTTTAAAACACCTCCTGTTGTAAAGGAAACAACCTCTAGCATCAATGGTAGGGACGCCATAACCACTAATGCCTACACTAGTAATGTTGTGACTCCTGAGGTAGCTTTGCCACATCTTCTGGGCATCCCAATACATCTCACAACTGGCAGACCATGGTTACTAACAATCCTAGTGGGAACATCACAACCCCACAGCTGGACAGGTCAGCAGACCACGAGCATGTCAACACTGACCAGTACCCCAAACGTAACCACCATGATGGGTCAATGTTTCACGACACCTGTGGAACAACCAAGTTCACTTAACTTCAACGCACCTGCGTTCACTCCGTTGCGTGGATCATCTAACCCAAATGTCATGATTATTAGATCCAGAGAAGAGCAACCTGTTCATTTTTCAGGAACCGGTGGAGGTATTACACCCCTCGAATTCCTCAATAATGAGGAGTGTTATTTAAGAGATACGATGGTTCAACCTTAGAGGGAACTCAGGGTAATTGAACGCTTACTTGATGGACAAGCAAGCAGGTGGTTACGCGCATTCCGTTACTCATTCAGCGGTTACCGAGATTTACGAGAAGCGTTACTTCGAACGTATTGGTCTAATGATATTCAATTGTGAATCAGAGCGGAGATGTATAACAAGAAGTACAGCATTACATTGCCCACCCGCTATGCAAATTACTTCTCGTCACAGTTGGCACTCTTGAGATGTCTTCAACCGCCTTTGACAGTGAGTGATCTGATACACACCATTATCAGACAATACCCACCAAAAGTGCAACGCCTGTTAATCGCAGCCGATGCCAAGTCTTTCATCCAATGTGGCGAAATCCTACGTCGTCTGGACAAGAGTACTGAGCTACTAGTTGGTCAGAAACCAAGGAACGATCACCGAAATGACACCAGACGGGTCAATTTAACAACCGTCGATAGAGTACGTCAAACGACAGAAGCCAGGGCGGAAATGTCAAATCGTTACCAAGGGAACAATAGCGGACCTGATCGTAGGAACTGGAATCAGGGACAGTTCGATAGGAACCGACAGACGTTAATCGGACTTATTGGGAAGGAAGATTTAGTCGACCCAATGAAGATAGACGAGATTCTAGCACTCAGAATCGAAATGGAGCCCAGAACAGAACTCAATCTATTATAAGGTGAGATTACAGATATTCCGGGGGTTATAGAAGAGACCGTGACCCGCAATATCGGAACGATCGAGATTGGAGAGGGCGAGCGCAGGAGAGTCGCCTGTACATTCGCCAACTCCTCGATCAAGAAGAGAGAGACAGAACTCGAACACCGAGGGAATCACGCGTTGTATCTGAGGAAGTGCCCGAGGATTTGAATCAGCCTGGGACTTCGAGACAGGACAACGAGGGAAAAAAAATCGAAAAAGGACTAACGCCTGAGGATCCTGACTCCAGAATAACTGTTGTTATTTTATTCTGGGAGTCCATCCAAGAAGACCTACTATACGAACGACAAACGACGAACGACGCCCGAACTACGAAATTACCAAAGATTTCTGTCAAAATCAATGGATGCCTAGTCACAGTACTAATTGATACGGGAGCCATGATATGTGTATTATCAGGAGATTTTTACGCTAAGCTGAAGGCTGAGACAAAGCTCACTGAATTGCCGGTTTCTAATATTAAAATCCGAGGTATTTTACCGGATAAAGCGATTAAAAGCAAGGTACAAATCCAGTGTACACTTGACATCGCAGGGCACATATTTGTTCACCAATTTTTGATCTTACGAGACCTGAAGCATCAAGCTATTTTAGGAGCTGATTTTATGCGAGAACTTGAAGGTATTATTGATTTAGGAGCTAATACCATTTGCCTCAAACCAGGAATCCAGATTCATGAAATAAGAGAGGAGACTAGTAGTGTGGTAGTGACAGAGCTGTCTCACTTAGCAAGTGGTGAGCCCCTGCGACCTTGGAATGGAAAGAGCCATGCTAGGAGGGCGTGCTTGGATTCGTTTTTTTCGTCTCGTCATGCTCTTTACGGGAATGTAGGTATCGAAAAGGTGAACTTAGGGTTTTGGGTAAAAAAATGCGTTTTTCACATTTTTGTCGATTTTCGGAAAACGGGCCATGCTAGGAGGGCGTGCTTGGATTGGTTTTTTTCGTCTCATGGTGCTATTTACGCGAATGTAGGTATTGAAAAGGTGAACTTAGGGTTTTGGGTCAAAAAATGCGTTTTTCACATTTTTGTCGATTTTCGGAAAACGGGCCATGCTAGGAGGGCGTGCTTGGATTCGTTTATTTCGTTTCGTTGTGCACTTTACGGGAATGTCGGTGTCGAAAAGGTGAAGTTAGGGTTTTGGGTCAAAAAATGCGTTTTTCACATTTTTGTCGATTTTTGGAAAACGGGCCATGCTAGGAGGGCGTGCTTGGATTCGTTTATTTCGTTTCGTTGTGCACTTTACGGGAATGTCGGTGTCGAAAAGGTGAACTTAGGGTTTTGGGTCAAAACATGCGTTTTTCACATTTTTGTCGATTTTTGGAAAACGGGTCATGCTAGGAGGGAGTGCTTGGATTCGTTTATTTCGTTTCGTTGTGCTCTTTACGGGAATGTCGGTGTCGAAAAGGTAAACTTAGGGTTTTGGGTCAAAACATGCGTTTTTCACATTTTTGCCGATTTTTGGAAAACGGGTCATGCTAGGAGGGCGTGCTTGGATTCGTTTTTTTCGTCTCGTTGTGCTCTTTACGGGAATGTCGGTGTCGAAAAGGTGAACTTAGGGTTTTGGGTCAAAACATGCGTTTTTCACATTTTTGTCGATTTTTGGAAAACGGGTCATGCTAGGAGGGCGTGCTTGGATTCGTTTATTTCGTTTCGTTGTGCTCTTTACGGGAATGTCGGTGTCGAAAAGGTAAACTTAGGGTTTTGGGTCAAAACATGCGTTTTTCACATTTTTGCCGATTTTTGGAAAACGGATCATGCTAGGAGGGCGTGCTTGGATTCGTTTTTTTCGTCTCGTTGTGCTCTTTACGGGAATGTCGGTGTCGAAAAGGTAAACTTAGGGTTTTGGGTCTAAATATGCGTTTTTCACATTTTTGCCGATTTTTGGAAAACGGGTCATGCTGGGAGAGCGTGCTTGGATTCGTTTTTTTCGTCTCGTTGTGCTCTTTACGGGAATGTCGGTGTCGAAAAGGTGAAGTTAGGGTTTTGGGTCAAAAAATGCGTTTTTCACATTTTTGTCGATTTTTGGAAAACGGGTCATGCTAGGAGGGCGTGCTTGGATTCGTTTTTTTCGTCTCATGGTGCTATTTACGCGAATGTAGGTATCGAAAAGGTGAACTTAGGGTTTTGGGTCAAAAAATGCGTTTTTCACATTTTTGCCGATTTTCGGAAAACGGGCCATGCTAGGAGGGCGTGCTTGGATTCGTTTATTTCGTCTCGTTGTGCTCTTTACGGGAATGTCGGTGTCGAAAAGGTGAAGTTAGGGTTTTGGGTCAAAAAATGCGTTTTTCACATTTTTGTCGATTTTTGGAAAACGGGTCATGCTAGGAGGGCGTGCTTGGATTCGTTTATTTCGTTTCGTTGTGCACTTTACGGGAATGTCGGTGTCGAAAAGGTGAACTTAGGGTTTTGGGTCAAAACATGCGTTTTTCACATTTTTGCCGATTTTTGGAAAACGGGCCATGCTAGGAGGGCGTGCTTGGATTCGTTTATTTCGTCTCGTTGTGCACTTTACGGGAATGTCGGTGTCGAAAAGGTGAACTTAGGGTTTTGGGTCAAAACATGCGTTTTTCACATTTTTGCCGATTTTTGGAAAACGGGTCATGCTGGGAGAGCGTGCTTGGATTCGTTTTTTTCGTCTCGTTGTGCTCTTTACGGGAATGTAGGTGTCGAAAAGGTGAACTTAGGGTTTTGGGTCGAAAAATGCGTTTTTCACATTTTTGCCGATTTTTGGAAAACGGATAACGTGATGATGACGTGCGTGATAGTATGTTTTCGTCTCGTTGTGCTCTTTACGGGGATATAGATATGGAATAGGTTAAAAGCTGGAAACATGTTTTTTTTAGTCACAAATGGGTTTTGTGATTTTCCCTCATATTGTGAAAACCGAAAACGTGAGAATGACGTGTGTGATAGTATTTATTTCGTTTCATTGTCCTCTTTACGGGGATATAGATATGAAAAAGGCAAAAAGCTGGAAACATGGTTTTCTTATGGAAAAGGTGTTTTTTGTTCATTTTCGCGTTATTTGGAAAACGAATGAGGCGATTTTTATGATGGTCATGTCGATGTATTTATGTCGTTCTGTTTACGGGAATGTAGGTATGGAAAACCTAAAATGATGGTTTCCGTTATTTTTTTCGAGATCGTTGAGGAAAACGGGGAAAAATGTAAGAAACCAGATTTGAAGTCACGTTAGGTTATGCGCTATGATGTTAGTAAAACATTTATGCATTATTATTATTATTATTTGTCTTGACTGGTCAGGGCTCACACGCAGAGAGAGAACATGTTTAATGCAATGAGAATTGAAAGCATTGAAGCTAGCCCACGGCGATCCAGACAGACACAGGTCTTATCATCGTACGTGCCTCGCAGCAGAGAGAGATAACAGCCTGTTGCTCGCATGCAGGTGGCTGTTATCTGACCCAGACGTGTTACTCGATATCTCGATGAAGGACATACAGCTCTGTCGAAAAGCTGATCATTGCATTCCCACGCATACTCATGCAGGGATTGCAAAAGCTTGTGAGAATCGCTCTGACTTGTGCGCTCCATGACATACTACTCGTAGGAACAAAAAAAAAGTAAAGTGTTAACTTTGCATCTTGTTGAGGAGACATATATGTTCTGAGGGTAAGAGAGACTCATCATTCTCGTGTTCATCTTTGAAGGTGACGGATGCAAGTGCCTTATGCTCTTTGTGAAATATTACGTGAACTGCGGCCATACTTGTACTAAGGTAGGTTCATTATTGTTAATTATGACATGATTGGTTTTATTGTTATTTTGTGTATGCATGAAAAGTAAGTTAGTGACTGATGGTATTTTTGGGGGATTTCGTTTGTTGCAGATTTTTAAAAACAACATCATTAAGTCTGGGAAAGCAGACAGAGAGAGAGACAGTGACAGTGACAGTGGCGGCAAAGAGCACATTTGCTGAAAGTAATATAATTCATTATATGGTGAGTACATGTTGTTCCATTACTTTTATTGTTGTTGTTGTTGTTAAATGTATGTTATTTATTTCACGGAAATTTATATACTTATGGCGTGTATTTATTATTGTTTCAGAATGAAGATATATATGGAGTGAATAGGTTTTAACTACTTTGACGCTTTCGATATTAAAAAAAAGAGGTGAGTCTTTGTAAATGACTTTGTTATTTTCGAGTGAGTGTCTTATTTATGTGTGCACACTTGAAACCTTTTGTTTTTAGCAAGTCTTATGAATGAATGAATGAATGAATGAATGAATGAATGAATGCACATGTTTAATGTATATAACCATGACTAATAACGGATTGTATTGGTTTGTTTTTCAGATAAATCATTGGAAACAAAAAAAACAAGATAAACCTTGTCGTTGATATTAAAAGTATAACAACTTTGTTGGTGATCATTTCCTGCTGGGGGCCCAAATTACTACAACCATTGTCTACCTGTGAACGAGATTGTGTGTGCCAGTCAGTAAAAATCGATAAGTGTGGTCGTT
This sequence comes from Meconema thalassinum, assembly GCA_946902985.2. NCBI lineage: Eukaryota > Metazoa > Arthropoda > Insecta > Orthoptera > Tettigoniidae > Meconema > Meconema thalassinum. The sequence continues at coordinate 90,400 of CAMPQE020000074.1, forward strand.
TGGAATTGGAGATTTTGGATTAACCTATTTTAAGGTAAGGGTTGCACGTTTATTAGTCCATTTTATAATCATGTCTATATCAGAGAGTGAAGTGTTAGTGTGGCAGCCTTTGGCCAAATGTTTCAAAACGCGAGTATGCTCAGGCCGAATTTACAATGCGAATCACTGTCTGTCGCCTAAAGATTTTGTGGAATTATGTTTTCCCATTTTTTTGAGTGAATGTGAACAAGGCTTAAGATTGCATCAGGCTTTAAAAATAAACTTCGAACTACTATGTGAATTTACATTGATAAAAAATAATGTTGAAGAGAAACACACCTTCAACCTTTGTACAAAAATGGAGAAAGTACTGATAGCCGATAATTTGGAAACGTGGTATCAGGAGAAAGCTATTCAAGCGCTTATCACTAAATTTGATAAGTTGCAAGAGGGTCCCAGTGGCTTGGCCCTCAATAGCATTGCCTATTTGCAAATCAATATTTGTAAATACAATCCATTGAATGCAGGAAGTAGCTATATTGCCACACCGAGCTTTATCGCTTCCAGAAAGGCAGTGATCAACATACGCAACAAAGACGATTACTGCTTTTTGTGGAGTATAGTGAGCTGTCTGCAACCCTGTGAAGACAGTCATGTTGATAGACCAGGGCAGTACAAAGATGTGTTTAACCGCATGAAACAAACTCTCAATCTCGAGCGTGTTTCATTTCCCATGCCTCTAGATAAAATTCATTTATTTGAGAAAGATAATCCAAATTTCTCTTTCATGGTGTATGGCATCGAAGGATCCAATATTGTGGGCCCCTTGTATGCCACCAAACAGGTAAAGCAACATCACATTCACCTGCTTTTCCTGTCTGATGGGGATAAAAGCCATTACTGTTGGATAAAGAATTTAAGTAAATTGGTGAGCAGCCAAGTGTCTAACCATAAGTGTGCAAAACACATTTGTGAGCGCTGCCTTCAGTATTTTACAACTGATGAACTTTTGAAACGACATACGGAAGACTGTGAAGGGCAGACGGCAGTAAAGCTAGTCTTGCCCGAAGGGAATGACGCAGTCTTAAAATTTAAGGCCACTAATAAACAAGAGATGGTACCATTTACTGTTTACGCTGATTTTGAGGCCCTTACTGTTCCCATTCAGGGATGTGAACCAAGCCCCCATACAAGCTCAACCTATCCAGTGCAGAAACATGAGCCTTTTGCTGTAGCCTATTATGTTGTCTGTCACTATGATAATTCACAATGTGAGTATGTAAGTCATAAAGGTCAGGATTGTGCGCGGTGGTTTGTTGATCAAATGGCGGCTTTAGCAGGCAAAGTAGAAACTATTTTGAACAACCCTGTACCAATTCAGATGAATGACGTACAGCAAAGAGAATATGATCAAGCCACCACCTGCCACATATGTGAAAAGCCAATCTTAGGCGGAGAAAAAAAAGTAAGAGACCACTGCCATAGGACAGGGCATTTTAGAGGTGCTGCCCATAACGAATGCAATTTGAAGTACTCTACACCTCGCTTCCTCCCTGTCTTCTTACACAATTTCTCCCGGTATGACCTTCACTTCATTGTAAAACAATTTGCTCATGTAGATAAGAGCAAATTCAGCATTTTGGCTAAGAACCATGAGAGCTTTACCTCACTTTCATGGAGAAAAGGAAGCATGAGCATTCGCTTTCTCGACTCATTCAAGTTTATGTCTAGTTCGCTGGATAGTCTTGTGAAAGGCTTAAGCCAAGATGAGTTGAAACATACCCATTCCCACTTTACGGATACAAATCAATTTAAATTGTGTGTTCGTAAAGGTCATTTTCCATACGATTATGTGGAAAGTTACGAGGTGCTTGAAGAAACGACTTTGCCGCCAAGAGAAAAATTCTTTTCTCAATTGACTCAAAGCACCATCAGTGAAGAAGACTATGCCCATGCACAGCATGTTTGGCGAGTGTTTGGCATAGAAACCATGGGCCAGTATGCTATGCACTACTTAAAATTAGACGTGTTGTTGTTGACCGACGTTTTTGAAACGTTTCGTCAGCTATGTCACAGGATTTATGGCCTTGACCCCGCTCACTACTATACCAGTCCAGGGTTAAGTTGGGACGCCGCCCTCAAATTTACCCACATTGAGCTTGATTTACTGACGGATCCCGATATGGTACTCATGATGGAAAAAGGGATTCGTGGGGGATTCGTATCGCTCAATCAGCGACATGCCAAGGCAAATAATCATTACATGCCTGATTATTGTCCCGAAGAACCAGAATCCTATCTAATGTATTTCGACGTAAACAATTTATACGGTCACGCTATGAGTCGACCACTGCCGTACAGAAACTTTGTCTGGCTGTCTGAGGATGAAATTAAAGATTTTAATGTGCATAGCGCTAGCAAGCAACAGGACGTAGGGTATGTTCTTGATGTCGACTTAGCTTATCCCCCCCATCTCAGACAGCGTCATGGTGATTTCCCCTTTTGCATAGAGAAAATAGTGCCGCCCGAGAGTAAGGGCAATCATAAGAAATTGATGGGTACCTTGTATGATAAAAATCACTATGTGTTGCATATTGACATGCTGGTAGAATGTTTAGCTCAGGGCTTAACCCTGAAAAAAATCCATAGAGGTATTTCTTTTTGTCAGAAACCGTGGTTGAAACCATACATGGATTTAAATACCAGTCACAGACAAAGTGCCACTCAGCCATTTCAAATCAATTTTTTTAAACTGATGAATAATTGTATCTATGGCAAGAGTTTGGAAAATGTACGGCAGTATAGGGACATTAAGTTGGTCAATACATGGCATGGCAGATGGGGGGCTCAAAAATATATTGCAAAACCAAATTTCAAATCTTTAAACATTATTGATCATGATCTACTGACTATTGAACTTGCCAAAACTAAAGTGGTCATGAATAAGCCTATCTATTTAGGCCAAGTCATATTAGATTTTTCAAAATTGCACATGTATAAATTCCATTATGGTTTTGCAATACAGCGATTTGGTACCATTTCCTTGTTATATACAGACACTGATAGTTTTATTTACCATATCCGTGACTGTGATCCGTATGTCGTTATGAAACAAAACCCAAAATGGTTTGACACGTTCTCGTTTAGTGAGAAGAACGTGTTCGATATCCCCCGTCTGAACAAAAAAGAAATTGGTTTAATGAAAGATGAGTGTTCAGACACCATGATGACTGAGTTTGTAGGTCTCGCTCCGAAAATGTATAGTTTTCGACAGGTGGATCGATGCGAATCTATGCGAGCCAAAGGGATTAGCCAGCATGTGGTTAAACGTCTCTGTGTGGATGATTATTTACATGTCCTTCAGACCCACACAGCCATGGCACATAGTCAGTTTAGGATTCTCTCAAAAAATCATGATTTATTTTTAATGAAGCAGCGAAAACAAACACTCGCTTTGTTGGACGACAAGAGACAGTGGTGTCAGGATATGATGACAAGCGTCCCATTTGGTTACAACCAGTAGTGGTTGTAGCTATTGTTGTTGTACAACACGGCAAGTGTTTGGTTTGGTTGCTATCAAATGCGAGATGCCATCTTGAGCCTCGGAATAAAAATAAAAAATTGTAGTGTATCATATAATTTTTGTTTTTTAACCTGCGTGCATGGGTGTATGCATGGATGTGTGAATGCCTGTAAATAGTTGTACATAAACTGTATGTCTTGTGCTATTTGCCTGTCAACGCATAAAGAGAGCCATGCATCAACGTTTCCATGGTTCACTGTGCACAGGCTAGATTAAAAACATGTTGACTTCTTTAGGTTAGGTTAGGAAAAAAACAAACAAGTAGCCACCCTCACTATTGTTGTCGCTTAGTAGGCCTCATGATTCAGTAAAGTGACCATTCACCCTCAGTAGGCACAGATTAATAGGCCAACTAGGGTGTGGCTTAGTAGGTCTCATGCAAGAACAAAAGAATAATAATAATAATCGTGGATAAAAACTCTCACTTTATGGCTAGAGTTATGAGTGGTGATATATTTGAAATATCTGAACAGAAATTGTTTTTTTAACCTGTTGCATGTTTGCCGCCTACAGCTAAAGGAGTCAACAGACAGCTGGTTATTTATTTGTGTTTTGCTTATTTTTTATTTTATTTTTTGCCATTGACTTAGGGGACAGACAGTGTATATAGTACATTGTTTTTTTTTTATTTATTCACTTAGTAAACAGCAACGACTACTTTTCAGATTCAATCATGATCCACGGTGAAGATCGTTTTATCGTCACAAAACACACCACGTTCAATGAATATGCCACGATGGTGTCTCATAATCCTCAACGTGTGGCCTATCCTTCAGAATATAGAAACACGAAAGTACGCATTGACACCACATTTTATGACAGCTTCATGAATCGTGATGATAATGATGATGATTTGTTTCATGATCCAGGGCATCACTTTTGTAAATCCTGTATGCTAAATTTTGGCTTTGAAAATAATGTATCCACGCAAGTGATTCATAAAGCATGGTACGGTTTAACCATGAATCAAGTGATTGTTAAATTAGCTGACGAGGATCACTTTCCAGATTTCTGGTGTACAATATGTACAAAACCCCTGTTTAATGTTTATTTTCCAATAACCTCTCAAATGTTTTGTTTTCATTTTTATAAATTTCCTGCTGAGGAACCAATCACTTCGTATCGACAACAAGCATTTCGCCAACTTTGTCTTAGCTTACCTATCAATCAATATTCGCCTCATAGAATGAGATTTGTTAGAAACTAACAACGTTATGTCATGATTATGGCTTTTTTTTTGTTTGCATTCGGCTCTCAGGTGCATACTTGACGTTTAGAATACATTTGGCTATTTTTTTGTTTGTTTTAGTTTATCGTTTATTCACGTTGATGAACACATACACACTGGTTTAAATTTGTAGTTTTGAATTTTGTTTTGTTGGATGTAGACATGGTTATTAAATGCATAGCGTGTTAACTTTGCCTTTTATAGGTTACCAAAAGCATTCACATGTTTGCTCTTAGTATCTGTTGATACTGTTTATTTAACAGAATGCTCTGTGAATTTGCACAACAACAGAGCAAACGAATACAAGTCATTCGACTAGGGAATGATAGGCTAATTCCCATTCACAACAGAGACATGCATTTACCTCCAAGAGAGATTCACACTTAATTTTGATAAAACATTTCCTATTAAATAATTTCCAAATGTATGTTTTGACTGAAAAAATGATACAAACATTATTATTATATTTTTATCCAATACTATCTATCTACAACTTCAGGTCATAAACACTCAGGATTTAAAAAAAAAAACAATATACTTTAATGTACAAAGTTATTGCTATTGTAATATAAGAACAAGAGTGTTAGAAAGTAACACTCTTTTCTTTGGTTATAGACAACCATGGACGCCTTGAACGCCATTGGTCAAGATTGTGGCTTTGCACGCAAGAAAATGAGTGAATTGCCTACGCAAACACCCTTTCGCATACATAAAATTCAAAAACTGATAACCAAATTTGGTGAACGAGCTCTTTGCATTTGTCAAGACTTTGAGACATTTCTTCCCACACGATTTAATAACCTACCTGATAATGTTATGGAAGATGTCAATTCCAGTATTCACCCTGTCTATTTAATTTATGAGGGTGAAAAAAATAATCGATGCATGGTTCGTTTTGTAAAAATTGAAAACGAATAATCATTGTACGCTAGCCGTAACTTTTTTGTTTATTCATGCCCTACTCTTTAATGACTATAATAAAATAAAATTATTTTTGGGTTCAACAGTTTGACGTTTATTAATTGTTGCTCAACGTTTACCATGATAAATAATAATAAAAATAAATTTTCAAAACTTATGCTTAATGGTAGATTTTTTTGTTTGTTTATAGGTTTAGTACAATTACCATGTATATATAATTTTTTATAATAATAATGATGAAACTATTAGTTAAAATAATGGACTTTTGTCCTTTTTTTATTGTTTGTGATTTAAAATAGCATTTATAGCAATTTTTATGCAATTTTTATTATAATTTATAATGATCAAATTCTAGTAACATGTTATTTTATTCAATAATAAGCGTTTAACAAAAAAAACTGGTTCTAGAGTAGATAAAGATTTCATGCTGACATTCGTTCTGCTAGACTGCTATTTGAAGCTGATGAATAATGATGGACTTTTGTCCTTTCTTTTGATTGTTTGTGATTTAAAAAAAATAGGTTTAGTACAATTACCATGTATATATAATTTTTTATAATAATAATAATGAAACTATTAGTTAAAATAATGGACTTTTGTCCTTTTTTTATTGTTTGTGATTGAAAAAAATAGATTTACTACAATTAGTAATAATTTTTAACGATGCACTGCTGTCCCTTTTTTATTGTTTGTCATTTATAATTATAATAATGAAACTATGAGTGAATAATAATAATGGAAAAAAACACAACATGGACTCTTGTCTTTTTATTTATTTTTTTGTCATGATAACAGTGATACTATACATTTTTTTAAATAAATTCATTACGTTAAAGTCCATATCTAGATAAAAGTAATTTGCTCTTCATAGCACCAATCACTATAAATGCTGCCATTCGTTCTGCTAGACTGGCATCTGAAGCTGTTAATCGTTGCTTGGCAATGCTTAACAAGACTTTGTCGGCAATGCGTCTTAGTGTGGGATCACTGTTTTCATAGGCTTTATCGTGATTAAGACATGCATGATCCAAAGCATTGATTCCCATATTCCCTCTCCTCAAACGATCTTGAAGACGAGTACCAGGGCCGCAAAAGCTGTAAGCAGGTAAGTGAGCTTCGAATGGTAAGTTTTTAATAATGTTATCAATAATTCCACGGCCAGTACACCTGGGACATAGAGGTTTCAATCGGTGAAAAACACTTTTTTTGTTGTTCTTCTTCTTCTTGTTCTTGTTCTTGTTCTTGCTGTTGTTGTTTGTCGGCAGCTCCTGACGAGCATGGTAGGTGGTGGTTGTTTTCCGCATGACAGCCATGGAATGATGAAACAATGTCTTTACACTGAGTTTTATGACCATGATATAATTTCATTAATTGGCATGTGGCACACTGTCGAATGGAAGGTATTTTTGCCATGGTTAATTGCTTGTGATGGGAAAAATGACTGCATGGTTGTAGTTCACTCAATACAGAGTCGTTAGTCCACTCGGCAGGCGCCTTTTCCCAAATTTCTTTGACAGCGTTGGCAGCAACATAAAAAAGAAATGATTTAGGTAGTGCTAATAATTCATGTTGTGTAAAGCTAATCAGTTTTTTCTTGCACACAAAGAACTTTCCAATAACCTTGTCGATTGTAGTGGCGTCCATGTCTATAACGTTGATGTTATCACCTCACGTGTACACGTCTCACTGCTATCATTGGACGATACACTTTCAGTTTTCATTTTATTGAACAACTCCCAACATGCACTCGTGGTGAGCCAATGAAACAATTGCCATGCATGCGCTAAGGCTTTATTCTGAATATTGTCGCAAGGACAAGTGTCCATAAGCGTTTGCAGGGATGGACAACCCAGATCTAAAAGGTCAATACATTGACAGTGAGAGGGTAGAAATGGTTGAAGCCACTGGCGTTTTTCACTCCCTTTAACAAATAAGACATTGGCCGAGGACAAATGGGCTTTCATGACAATGTCAAGATACTTGTAAGAAATATCACCCTTGTTCCATGCTAACTGCAAATGATTTTCAATCCATTGGCTCTGTTTTTTATCTTTTTCACTAAGCAACTCGAAAGCATAGGGAGGTTTAAACACCAAATGAATAGGGTTAGACACCCAAAACGTACTACAATCGATAAAAGCAACTTCCTTAAATATAAATTTGTTGTCTGCAATTTTAAACCCCTGACAATCCACGATGAGTGTACGCATCATGCTTTTTTATTTTTACTTGTTACCTCATTGACGTCTAATCAACAACTAACCCATGCCATGGTTTAACATGGCAAAATCAAAGGACTTTAGGGGAAAAAAAGGAAAAAAATGAATTGAACAACAGCGAAATATTTGTTGAGGTTTTATTCATAACAAAAAAAAACTTACACTTTTATTACAAACAAGTGTGTTGGCTTAATTTGGAACAGCATTCAAATGAATAGTTTGCACATACGGTCCACAGGTATCTCCTAGTTTTGTAGGGTCTGGTACAATAACCGGATAATTCAAACTCCATGGAATATTGCCCACATCATAGCGATTGAGGTAAGGGCAGGATGGACTCCATCGCTGATGATCGCTAAAGGCTCGATCCCCTATTTCCCAGTTTCCAATTTCAATGTTGCAAAAAATACACTTGACCACATCCCCACGTTTTAAGTAATAAAATCCGCTCGCAGCCAATTCTCCACAATCCATAAAGGGAACTGTCCATGCTTTAAAAGTTTTCAAACGATTAAATTCACATTTTAAATTCCATGGTTTGTCTGTCACGTTGTTGTTGCTGTTGCTTATTGAGGGACACATGATGTTTGTTGTTGTCGTATGTGCGCACAGTGCCAGAGCGCAACAGATACTGTGCATGCAGACGCTTATCATCAATCCTATGAATGATGATCTTTTTTTGTTTTCATTCGACCACAGATGGCTTACATGCTGGTGACATAATTGGACAAAGGATGATATTTCACTTGTCTAGCATGAATAATCAAACAGTAGGCACTGGTATGGTCTGGGACATTTTCTTGTGTTTCAAAATCTACCCTTAAATCAATGGTGGTGATTTTCATAGATTCTTCTAGATACGAACAGTCGAAAACAATCAGTGGTGCTTTTGCTTTAAACCCTTGTGGCGACAACATAGGACAATCCTGTTTTTCATAATAAGACGATTGAAATTTAGCGAACATGTCATAAAGGGGACCAAACTTATTTTTTGAAAAATTGAGTTCCAACCCCTCATAGGGAAAGCAAACATTATTTAAAAATAGTCGTATATTTCTCAAGTGAATGTGATCAAACAAGGTGACATCTTTGCTTTGTTGGTATTTTCTATTGGTTTGAAAACCAATAATAACATAGAGGGGTCTCTCGGTAGAGCGAGCCGATTTGACACTCCAACTATGAGTGTCAGTGGTAGGTAGCAAGGGGTATTCATGCAGACACCAACTTCGAAAGGCGATAGGCAAGGCTTTATCTTTTTGCACCAAATTTAACATGCTTAGCTTTTTACGATCCGATAGCGTCACATGGGGCACTTTCCATAGTAATCGAAGCAGTTGAATTTTTGAGTCTATCACTTGGTCAGAGGCTCCTTTCAGTGCATTATAATCACTGCGGTCTCTCACCAGATACAAACTTTGTCTTGCGTTTAAAATAATACGCTTGTGATCTTCGGCAAAGCCAAGGAGTAATTTTAAGGGTAGGAAGCCTGTAAAAGTGCCATCGGTATGAACTAGCCAGTTATTGCTACTGTTGGGACACCATCCTGCCATAGAAAGCGTTTTACTTTCCTCCTCGCTATAGGATGGATATAATTTCATAAGACTAGTCATGCCCACATTTCGAGTCATATCTATGACAATATCATTTATCACATAACGTACTTCAGAAAACAGAAAAGCCAAACCATGATTCGCCAACGCAGACGTTGTGGGCGTACTGCCATCTGCTTTCATTAATTTACCCTCAATTTGAAGGACACTTTCATGAGGTAGAGTAAAAATATCTTGATTGTTAATGATGAATTGAATCTCGTCATTGTTATTCAGACCTGTTGCTTGAGGTTGATAGGAATGCATATCAATGCGCACGACGCCATCTTCCACTTGTATGGGATTTAACACTTGCAACAGCTCTTTGTTCATGATTGGGGTGTAGCGTATAACCAAGGCGTTGTAAGCGTTGTCGGTTTACCCGTGTCAACCGTTTCATACACGGCGGGCAACTAACCGAGCTCGTAGACGTTGTTGTTGCTTTATAGATAAATTTCATAGCGTCTTTAAAACCAACTTGTAGGTCACAGGGGTGTTGGCGTCCAAAGCAATCAGTTGTTGGTTTCTATTCACTAAGCGTAAGGTAATATTACTAATATCACTGACACACACAGGATGATAGAGAACCACTGAAGGGTTTTCACGAATAATATAGCCGCAAGGAGAGGTGACAATAAAATCATACAGGGAATGGCTTTGTTCTTGATTCGTAAATACGTCTCTAATAATATTGCAAGTTACAGAAATGTGATGGTCCTCGATGAATTTCACTGGATAATCTGATTCATGGGGTTGCTGAGCTGCCAACACTCTTGGTTTAAATCCTAATAAAGGACCAATAGAATGAACTCGTGTTTCAAAGTCAATGTTAAACGTAGAGAAAATACGACAGCGATGAGTTATTGTATTGGCTGTAAGTTCAAATTTGTGTGTCCCATCCGCAAATGGTTTGACACCAAATTGTTTTATCATCGACACGCTAATGGCCTCATGCACATCGTCTATAGTATAACCTCCAGGGGGTAGTGTCAACATATAATCATCATAATAAAATTTGTCATTAATATCCACTTGAATATTGTAAATTCTGTTGTAACTTTCCAAAGAAATTAATCCTAGCACATAGGATTGTTCGGGATGCAATTCAATGGGAGGGAAAAAATCCAGGGACACTTCAGGCCCGCGACTGTGCACGGTAAAGGTCTTGGCGTTGACATTCATAATGATGAAACTGATGGCTTAACGCGACCTCTTATATAAAAAATGTAAACTCAAACGGCCACACTCTTGACTGTCAAAGGTTTGTTGACGATTCACATTATAGAATATCTTTACCCGGTTTCCCAAATAACGTATCAACTCGATCGGGGGTGGTAAATTTCCATAACTGTCAAAGTACCATACTGTGGAACCTTGTTTCACATAGGCTACAAAATGGGTTCCTGGGCCTGCATCATCATCTAAATTCATCATGGCTCGTTCTTCTTTCCACGGTGCTTTAGGTAATTCATTTCGCATAAATACACCTCGAAAATGAGAAATCTTTAGTTGTTTGGCATAGCTTTCCACTTCTTCATGGGTCATGGCATGACGAGGCAGTTGGCTTAAGCGCTTATCGATGAAGATGGACATTTTTTTTTTCCTTAGACGGTAGGCCATTACCTTGTGGATAAAAGACTGGCTTTAAAGGGTTGCCATTTCTAGCTCCCATCGCAATGGCTTCTAACGTTTTATTGTGTCGCTCGCTTTCTTTGAGTTGTTGCTTGCCTTGCTCGACGGCTTTTATGGTTTTCGCTACAGCGCTGGCACCACCCAAAAGGGACCCCAAAGCTGCCAACCCTGCAAATAAAGCCGGCAAAAAACCCCCACGCTTAGCAACAGGAATGACTCGCCCACGTTTTTGCTTTCTTTCTTTTCTTTTTATCGATACATAATGCTGCGATTTCGGAGCTGTAGACAATCGCACCGCTTGTAAAGCTTTTTCGATAGCCACTCTTTTTAGATTTTTTTTAGTTTTTTTACGTTTTAACACTGGGTGTGAGGCAGATCGACTTGGTTCCCGACCTGGCTTTTTTCTCTTTTTGAGATTTGATTTTTTCATGTTCATAGCATATCTTTTTTTCACCATGCTGCTACTTGGTGAACCTTTCACAGCAAACATTCGATAACAACTAACGTAGAGAACCTTATTTCATAGCACTATATTCCAATTCTATATAAAGCGGGAAATCATTCACCGTTTTCCCAGCTTCCTTTTCCTCAAACGTAAGCATAAGATGAAAGGATAATTCATCTCCCACATTTACTCTTTGATGGTTGTGGGCCAACACTCTATCACCGTTTAGTTGTATTTTTAAATGTTTCTCATCAGGCATGGCATATTTAATATGAATGACACCATCATAATGCAGTCGATAACGACTTAAACCGGAAGCAAGCATATAGGTAAGATCATCATTCACCAGTGGTAGTGGTGGTGGGGAATGGTTTTCGTCATTGTCCAGTTTTTGATTTGACAGGTACACTAAAAATACACATGGGACAAATTTATAAAGCCTTTTCATTTGATAGGTCACATAACGTTTCGTGCAGACATCATTTTCGTCTCGAGGCTCTTGCACATCAATAATACGATGATGATTGGCTGAATAGCCCTCAGCGGTTAGTCTCGGGGCCATGTGATAGACACTTTGCACTTTGCGATCGACATAGCTTTTTGTTGCCACCTCTCGTGACTGTTTTGACAAAGAGGCGGCCGTGGCCATGGTTACACGAGCTCTCCCAAACACGTCCATGGTGATAGACGTTAACTAACCTATCTTACTCACCGTTTGCCTATATATATAAACCTTATACACACATGAAAAAAACTCAGTCATCGACACAATGGAATTAATGAAACAACCCCATGCTTTGCCCGTCTCTGATTTGGTTTCAGAGCTATCACTGTCCGTGTGCGAACCTAAACGTCATGGCACCCTATTCCCATCTACCGTTCGATGTATTATGGTAGGGCCTTCGGGTTGTGGAAAGACCAATGTTTTGCTGAACATTATTACCGCACCTCATGGCCTACGATTTCAAAATATTTATATTTTTGCCAAATCCTTGTACCAGCCTCTGTACGTGTATCTGGAACAAATTATGTCTTCGTTAAATAAAGAAGCCATGGGCTATTTTACATTCACCTCACCTCAAGATGTCATTCAACCAGACCGCATTCAACCAGATTCCATTATAATTTTTGATGATATTGCCACTCAACGACAGGCCATTATTCAAGAGTATTTTAGTATGGGACGCCATAAACAAGTGGATTGTTTTTATCTAGCTCAGACCTATTCCAAAATCCCCAAACAGTTGATTCGTGACAATGCCAATCTCATCGTTCTCTTCCGCCAAGACTCTAGAAATCTCTATCATATTTTTCAAGATCATGTGAATCCAGATATGTCCTTTACAGCTTTCACGCAATTGTGTGCTTCGTGTTGGAACCATCATCCCCATGCCTGTTTGGTCATAAATAAACAGAGTGAACGATGTGAGGGACGTTATCGCTTGGGTTTTGATCATTTTATTTCTGTTTAAAAAGACCTAGGGTTGGACATTTCCTGTTAGTGTGTCTTTACCTTTACCATGGCGAACGCCATAGGGTACAAGAAACATGTTCAAATCATGCAGCGTATTATTGAGGCACGAAATACGATTCGACATAAATTTCGTGAATTGCAACGTTTAAAAAACGTCAATCCTTTACCCATGATAAAACATGCTCCATCATCGGTTGATCCCATGAGATTTAAACCTAATGCTTCTGCTGCTACTGCTGCTGCTGCTACCTCTCAAACCAAACCCATAACAAGTTCAAAATTTACTCAAACAGAATCCACACGACAGGTAAAATCCTCCTCTTCCTCCTCCTCTAATGTTAGTGAACAAGAACATCAAGAACATGAAAAGAAAGAAAAAGAAAAAGAGCATGAACAAAGTGAAAGTGACAGCGAAAGCGTATTTAGTCCTGAAAGAAAAAAGAAATCGTCACCCCTTCAACAGTTTCTAAAAACAAAACAAAAATCTTCCGTCATAGCGGCAACACCGTCTTCCTCCACATCGTCTCCGTTTTCACAAGTCTTGGCAACCCCTCAAAATAAAGCTCAACTCAAAAACATTTTAATCAAACATTATGGGGCAACCCTGGAACCGTATTTGACCCTTCTATTTATTGGAAAGACAGATACCACGTATGGTGTTCGCTATGAGAATGATAGTTTTAAAATTGGGGATTCATCCATTAAATTTGCTCGTACGAAAGCTGTCATTAAAAATATCAACTATAAATTAACACCAGGTCTGTTAAAGCTGCTATTTTCTCGCACCCCCTCGACACAAGATTTTACGTCCGAGGACCTTGCTAAATATAAATCCATTTTATTAGACACCAACGCTCACAAAAGAAACTATAAATCCTCTCAGCAGGTCAATGCCAATATATCCCAAAAATATAAAACCATCATTGCAAACATCTTTGGTAAGCAAAAACATCACTCTGCCTCTGGTGTAAGGTTTAAGAAATTAAAACCCTACCTAGATATAACCTTTTGGAATAATCCCAATCAGTTAGTAGAGCGCTTATACTTGCTTCATGCATCAAAACAAGCTGGTCACACTGGACATGAGGCGGAAATCGCCGACGTTGAACAACAACTCCGAAATGCTAAAATTATCTTATAAGCCATCCCCCATCAAAGTGGGCATTGCTCATGAATTGCATAAACCAGCCCGACGCATTTATGAACGTCGTCGTGTCATTTCCAAAGGAATCGATGACCTTTGGCAGGCAGACCTGGTTGAAATGATACCTTATTCTAACGTTAACGACGGTGTACGCTATATGTTGACTGTCATTGATGTCTATTCCAAAATGGCTTTTGTTCAACCAGTAAAAAATAAAACTGGTATCTTAGTCACAAAGGCCTTTCAACATATTATTGAACAATCAAAACGTCAACCTCACTTGTTACAAACCGACCAGGGGAAAGAATTTTTCAACAAGGATTTCTCCAGTTTTCTCAAATCTAAGGATATTCACCATTATGCCACCTATAGCAATCTCAAAGCCAGTGTGGTCGAGCGGTTCAATCGAACATTAAAAAGTTATATGTGGAAAGAGTTTACAATACATGGTTCCTATCGATGGATAGACTGGTTACCTCAACTTGTGTCTCGCTACAACAACACCATTCATTCCACCATCGGCATGAAACCTCGCCTCGTCACCAAGAACCTACCCAGACTCAATAGACTGTTTAACCCTATAAAAAGGGTAGATCCAAGGCGACATCGCCTTAAAATTGGAGATTTTGTTCGCATTAGTAAACATAGAAGTGTGTTTTCAAAATCGTATACTCCACAATGGTCGACAGAAATTTTTAAAATTCGCCAAGTCAAGCTAGGTCAACCAGTGACGTATCTCTTAGAAGATCAGAGCGGTCAACCCATTCAGGGACGATTCTATTATGAAGAAGTGCAAAAAACATTATATCCCAACGATTATCTCATTGAACGAGTAATTAAAGTCAAAGGTGCAAAATATTTTGTAAAGTGGTTAGGTTTTCCTTCCACGTATAATTCATGGGTCAATAAACATAATTTTTTGTAATAAAACCCTATTTAATTATTTTGAAAAAAATAAAAAATAAAAAAAATGTATCATATGACCTTTCATTATTCCCACCCTTTTGTTTATTACATGTCCAATAACCGCTTTGTTCGAGCCCATGCCAATCTGTTATCATGATGTTATACACTCACTCATTGTTTCAAACTTTGCATTGCATGATGAGTCCATAATGAACCTAGGCTATGACATACACATTATAAATCCGCACACTGTATAATGACACCAGCCTCTTATCTCTCTCTGCTGCGAGGCACGTACGATGATAAGACCTGTGTCTGTCTGGATCGCCGTGGGCTAGCTTCAATGCTTTCAATTCTCATTGCATTAAACATGTTCTCTCTCTGCGTGTGAGCCCTGACCAGTCAAGACAAATAATAATAATAATAATAATGCATAAATGTTTTACTAACATCATAGCGCATAACCTAACGTGACTTCAAATCTGGTTTCTTACATTTTTCCCCGTTTTCCTCAACGATCTCGAAAAAAAATAACGGAAACCATCATTTTAGGTTTTCCATACCTACATTCCCGTAAACAGAACGACATAAATACATCGACATGACCATCATAAAAATCGCCTCATTCGTTTTCCAAATAACGCGAAAATGAACAAAAAACACCTTTTCCATAAGAAAACCATGTTTCCAGCTTTTTGCCTTTTTCATATCTATATCCCCGTAAAGAGGACAATGAAACGAAATAAATACTATCACACACGTCATTCTCACGTTTTCGGTTTTCACAATATGAGGGAAAATCACAAAACCCATTTGTGACTAAAAAAAACATGTTTCCAGCTTTTAACCTATTCCATATCTATATCCCCGTAAAGAGCACAACGAGACGAAAACATACTATCACGCACGTCATCATCACGTTATCCGTTTTCCAAAAATCGGCAAAAATGTGAAAAACGCATTTTTCGACCCAAAACCCTAAGTTCACCTTTTCGACACCTACATTCCCGTAAAGAGCACAACGAGACGAAAAAAACGAATCCAAGCACGCTCTCCCAGCATGACCCGTTTTCCAAAAATCGGCAAAAATGTGAAAAACGCATATTTAGACCCAAAACCCTAAGTTTACCTTTTCGACACCGACATTCCCGTAAAGAGCACAACGAGACGAAAAAAACGAATCCAAGCACGCCCTCCTAGCATGATCCGTTTTCCAAAAATCGGCAAAAATGTGAAAAACGCATGTTTTGACCCAAAACCCTAAGTTTACCTTTTCGACACCGACATTCCCGTAAAGAGCACAACGAAACGAAATAAACGAATCCAAGCACGCCCTCCTAGCATGACCCGTTTTCCAAAAATCGACAAAAATGTGAAAAACGCATGTTTTGACCCAAAACCCTAAGTTCACCTTTTCGACACCGACATTCCCGTAAAGAGCACAACGAGACGAAAAAAACGAATCCAAGCACGCCCTCCTAGCATGACCCGTTTTCCAAAAATCGGCAAAAATGTGAAAAACGCATGTTTTGACCCAAAACCCTAAGTTTACCTTTTCGACACCGACATTCCCGTAAAGAGCACAACGAAACGAAATAAACGAATCCAAGCACTCCCTCCTAGCATGACCCGTTTTCCAAAAATCGACAAAAATGTGAAAAACGCATGTTTTGACCCAAAACCCTAAGTTCACCTTTTCGACACCGACATTCCCGTAAAGTGCACAACGAAACGAAATAAACGAATCCAAGCACGCCCTCCTAGCATGGCCCGTTTTCCAAAAATCGACAAAAATGTGAAAAACGCATTTTTTGACCCAAAACCCTAACTTCACCTTTTCGACACCGACATTCCCGTAAAGTGCACAACGAAACGAAATAAACGAATCCAAGCACGCCCTCCTAGCATGGCCCGTTTTCCGAAAATCGACAAAAATGTGAAAAACGCATTTTTTGACCCAAAACCCTAAGTTCACCTTTTCAATACCTACATTCGCGTAAATAGCACCATGAGACGAAAAAAACCAATCCAAGCACGCCCTCCTAGCATGGCCCGTTTTCCGAAAATCGACAAAAATGTGAAAAACGCATTTTTTTACCCAAAACCCTAAGTTCACCTTTTCGATACCTACATTCCCGTAAAGAGCATGACGAGACGAAAAAAACGAATCCAAGCACGCCCTCCTAGCATGGCTCTTTCCATTCCAAGGTCGCAGGGGCTCACCACTTGCTAAGTGAGACAGCTCTGTCACTACCACACTACTGAGACTGCCATGGATAAAGAAGAAAATGTCCTTAACTTGCTGAAATCACAGGACAAGGAAAACACTGAGGAAGAGTGTAAGGAAGAGCCAGCGAAAGCTTCAGAAATCCCAGATCATATACAAGAACTAAGAGAACGCGCCGCAGAAAGTCGAGCATATATTAAGGAATTGAACCGGAGGAAAGAGAAGAAGGACGTACTTCCAACCTAGAGGGATATTAAGGATAACAGCCAGACTATCATTGCAGAGATTCACCAGATAGAGGAAATTCCGGAAATGCTAGAAGAGACATTCCGTGAGATGACAGAAAGAACGGATGCAGCTAGAGACCTGTGCCTGAGGAACTGGGGAGAAGAGAAATCCGAAGAGATGATTTACCTGGATAATGGAAGTGAAATTTCATACTCTGTAGACTCATCGCAACCCGTAGAAAGAAGAAGAGATCGCTTCGATGAGATACTCAACGTAGAACTTGAGATATTAGAAAGAGAGGAGAGTGATGAATATACTGATTCTGAATCAGATTCTGATGAGAGAGGCAGATACTTCAGTATTCACCAAATTATTATGGATCCAGATATGTCTGATGAGGAGTATTATGGAGGATCATCAGAGAGCAGGCAATTGGAAGCCTGGGATAATTTTTTGGATGCAGTAAGCCGATCTTATCGAGAGAAGACACAAGAAGAAGAAGAAGAAGAAGAAGAAGTAATCTTCAACCTGTCTTACTTGTTTACGGAATTCTGAGGAAGGCCAGGAGGAGTAGAGATTTTGAGAAAGTATTGAGCTACTTTAATCTTGAGAGGGAAAAATATCACCAGAACTAGAGGTATTGTTGAGAGCAAATAAAAATGCCTGTCTTTCATTTTTATTTGAACCGAGGAGGAGACATATGACCCCTTATTTGCTCATGCTGGCGAGTATTTTTATGCCGAAGTTGGTAACACGAGAGAATGAATCTCTGAATGCATCCGGAGAGATGCAGTTGTACTTTTGATTTCGTTGGAAGACTGTCAATATTTATTTTACCATGATTAGAGAAGGTATTCTCTAATGTGCACCTTTGAATTTACCACATCAAGTATTTCTGTATAATTTGCCAAGGAGCAGTGGCCTAACATTATCTATTTAGTACTTGAGACTAAGGAATGACACTGCGGAAATGCAGGAATAATGTCGAGAGACGTTCAACGACTCGACTAGTCTCAAAGCATGTACAACCCGCTTCCGGGAAGAAAGCACTCGTTGATTGTCTAAGTTCAGCACCGCATGCGTACGGCACGCAGTTATAATAGTCCTGTCAAGTGACCAATGAGACGTCGGAACTTGAAGGAATAAATCTGTTGGAAACGAAAGCCAGTTTATATTAAAACGCACGAGATGTGTGCAGTGGAAAACTCCGTGAAAGTATTGCTTTGTAAGCATTTGAAATCAGTGTAATATTAAGGTGATTTAACCGGAAGCATGGCCGATGTGTGTTCCATTTAGAAGTGTGAATAACTGTGATTTTTAAAGTGCCAGTGTCATATTTCACACCAGTGAGAATCGCATAAAATAATTCATGTTGTGTGAAATCGTAATTTTCTTGAACGACCGACGTCGCAGATTTAATCAGATAAAAAATTTTCACCATGTGTGATAGTGGAAAAAGTGAGCCAACACGTGATTGTGTTGAGGAGAATCTGTGGAGCAGACATGGCCTTTTGTTGAATAGAGTCTGCAAAATTACCAAGTGGTGATGCTGTGTTAGTTAGCGAATCACACTAGAAGCAGTGAATTTCTTGTGTAATTTATCAACGTTACCACGATGTACGAGATCCACCAGAAAAGAAGAGCATTACCACCGTTCACCATGTGGGTGATAATGGCGTAGATACATTATGAGAGGGATACCTAGCACCACAGCAGCATAATCAAATGGAGGCCGAAGAACGGATTACAATGTGCCTATCCGAGCGTTGGAAGTATGGCCCACGCTCGAAATGGAAGGAAATACCCCTCAATTATTCCTGTAGGAACGAGGTGAGCTACAATGTTCTTCGTGAGTCTAACTAATGTCTTTTTGTAAGGTGATGGTCTTTGGTGGAGTAGTTTTAATGATCTTACTTCGATTCACAGTCATCTAGTTAGGTTTTGTTTGAGTAGGTTTCTCTTTAAGTTTACCGACTATGGTAATCTTTCATGTTTCAATGCACATCGCAGCGTACGTTTTCAATGCATTTCTTAATCGTGAGTTAGACACCTGATTAAATGTGTGTGTGTTTTTATCACACGGTGCAATCAATGTTATTTTTATGTTCACTCTGAACGAACCAATTGTATGAGTAATTTAAACGGGGCTGTAATTAAGTAATTTTAATCATCTGTTGCTGAAGTCAGTGTTTTGAACCCCTAATTGTGATATGTAAAGCACGCCACTGAGCAGGCAGATCCTCCAATGGGAGAGGTTATTTCATTACCAATTCTTGCGTATACATTTTTAATTGAGAGTGGAAAGTTTACCACTAGATTCGAGAGGAATCAATGAACAGTGTGAATGAGTGTTATATCTTTCTGTTTGTACTCCAAGTCTTGTTCACACTTGTAACGTTGTTGTTTGAGTCTTCAGTCTTTTGACTGGTTTGATGCAGCTCTCCATTCCTCCCTGTCCTGAGCCAATAGTTTCATCTCTACATAGCTACCACACCCTACATCCGAGGCTATCTGTTTAACATATTCTAACCTTGGTCTACCCCTACAGTTCTTGTCCTCGACCCTTCCTTCCATAACTAAGCTTGCTATTCCTGGGTGTCTTAGTTTGTGTCCTACCAACCTATCTCTTCTCTTCATTAGCAGTCGCCAGAAACATCTCTCCTCTCCCACTCGCCTTAATTCCTCTTCGTTTGTAAACCTATCTACCCATCTGATCTTCATCATTCTCCTGTAACACCACATTTCAAATGCTTCAATTCTCCTCTTTTCTGCTGCACCAATAGTCCAAGTTTCACTTCCATAGAGCGCTACGCTTCAGACAAAGGCTTTCAAAAGTGACTTCCTAATACCTAAATCTATATTCGATGTCAACAGATTCCTTTTTTGTAGAAAGGCTTTGCTTGCCTGAGCCAACCTACTTTTTATATCCTCTTTGCTTCGTCTATCACTGGTTATTCTGCTTCCTAAGTAACAGAAGTCTCCTACTTCCTTCAGCTTTTCACCTGCCAATTTGATCTCCATAGAGGTTTCTGATTTATTTCGGCTGCATTCCAGTATTTTTGTTTTACATTTATTAATATTCATCATGAATTCTTTCCGTAAGACGGATTCCATACCATTCAAGAACTCATTCAAATCCTCAGGCTTGTCGGCCAAGATGACGATGTCATCAGCAAATCTCAGAGTTGAAATTATTTCTCCTTGAATCTTCACTCCCACTTTAAATTTTTCTCCAATTTCCTTCATTGCTTGTTCAATGTAAAGATTGAAAAGTATGGGTGATAAGTTGCAGCCTAGCCTTACACCTTTCTGAATACCAGCTTCTCTCTCATGTCCTTCAACTCGAATGACTGCTGTCTGGTTTCTGTATAGATTGTATATCACACTCCTATCCCTGTACTTTATTCCAATAGATTTCAAAATGTCAAACAATTTAGTCCAATCAACGTTATCAAAAGCGTTTTCTAAGTCTACAAATGCCATGAACGTTCTCTTATCTTTCCTTATTCTACCTTCCAAAATCAGCCTAAGACTTAGTACAGCTTCCCTTGTTCCAACATTTCTCCTGAATCCAAACTGGTCTTCACCCAACTCCGTTTCTATCTGGCTATCAATCCTCTTGTAAATTATTCTAGACAGGATCTTTGAAGCATGAGTGATCAAGCTGATTGTACGGTAATCTTCACATCTGTCAGCTCCCACTTTCTTTGGTATAGGGATGATAACATTCTTCTTGAAATCAGGGGGTACCTCACCTGTCTCATAAATCCTACACACCAAGTGAAATAACCTGATCAGACCTTCATCTCATATGCAGCGTAGCAACTCAATCGGTATATCATCTATGCCTGGTGCTTTGTTCCTGCCTAAGTCCTCTAATGCTCTGTCAAATTCTGATCTCAATATTAAATCTCCTTTTGCACCCTCATCAATTTCCTCCTCCCTTTCCATTACATGTTTCTCAATCTCCTTTCCCTTATACAAGCACTCTATGTAAGCTTTCCATCTCTCAACCTTTTCTTCCCTATCTGTTAGAGGCTTTCCATTTGTGTCCTTAATATTTCAGCACTTAGTCTTCCTTTCCCCAAAAGTATTCTTAATCCTTCGATAAGCTGTGTCTACTTTTCCTAATTTCAGACAATTTTCTATACCTGCACATTTCTCTTTCAACCATTCTTCTTTCGCTTTCTTGCATTTCTTGTTAACCTCATTTCTCAGACGTCTGTATTGTGCTTTCCCCTTTTTATCTCTTAGATTCTTGTGTTTCCGCCTTTCATCCATCAATTCTAGTATATCCTGAGTGATCCACGGTTTTCTACCTATTCTTTCTTTCCTACCAATTTTTTCTTCTGCGGATTCTGTTATTTCATTCTTCAAAAGTGCCTATTCGGCTGCAATTGAAGTTTGTTTAGGGGTTTTGATTAGTTCTTCCTTTATACTCTTCTTGAATCTTTCGTTTACATCCTTCACTTTCAGTCTGTCTATTGCCCACCTTTTTGGCTTTTGACTTTTCTTCAGTTTCTTCAACTTAAATCTGCATTTCATTACAACCAGATTGTGGTCAGAGTTTATGTCAGAACCAGGATATGTTTTACAATCCAAAATCTGGTTTCGAAACCTCTGCTTGACCATAATGAAGTCGATTTGGTAACGCCCTGTATCTTCTGGTCTCATCCATGGGTACATTCTTCTATTGTGGTTATCGAACAAGGTGTTATCTATGATCAACTCATGTTCGGTGCAGAATTCCATCAGCCTGCTTCCTCGATCATTCATTTCACCTAATCCGAAATCTCCTACTGTCTTCCCTTCTCTCCCTTTTCCTACCACAGCATTCCAATCTCCCATTACTATAACATTTTCATCACCTTTGATATACCTCAGAATGTCATCTATTTCTTCGTAGACCTTTTCAACATCCTCATCATCAGCTTGACTGGTAGGCATATAGACTTGTACCACTGTGGTGCACGTAGGTTTAGTATTGATTTTTGCTACAATAATCCGTTCACTGTATTGCTCATAATATTCCACCCGCTGTCCAAGTTTCCTACTCAATATGAGACCAACCCCTGCTTGGCCATTGTTTGATTTCGTGCCAATGACCCTATAGTCTCCTGACCAGAAGTCCTGCTCTTCCTGCCAGCGCATTTCACTAATCCCAACCAAATCCAACCTCAACCTATCCATTTCCCTTTCTAAGTTTTCTAACTTTCCACTTCCTAGCAGACTTCTAACATTCCACGCTCCGATCCGTAGAATGTCAGATTTCCTCTTTGTCACTTCTGTGATGTTAACCCCCTCTCGAGTAGTCCCCACCCGGAGATCCGAACGGGGGACTAGTTTACCTCCGGATTGAAATTTTACAAGGGAGGAGGCCATCATCACATGTAATTATGCATAGAGAGGTGCATATCCTCGGGAATAGCAATACGGCTGTAGTTTCCCGTTGCTTTCAGCCGTGCAGCAGAACGCAGTGTAGCCATTAGTTGGCTTATATTATTAATATCTTAACCGTCTATTAGAATAGTAAAGAATTGATTTATTCTGAAAGGCTGCTACTCCCTTTCAGAATAAGTAAAGAGCAGTTCTACTACAAAATACTAACCTTCTACTAACAATTAAATACCAAAATTCTACTAACGAAAAAAATACTATAGTTTCACCAACACACAAATACTACCACTAAAACAGTCTGTCCCCAGGCTCACTCACATGCACCCTCGCCAGATACACTCACACACCACAGTCTAATAGAACAATGACATATATCTAATAAACAAATTAACTTCATACTTACAACTAAAACTAACTACATACTTACTGTACTGTAATTTGAATTGACAATATTTACAAAATTTAAAATGATAATCTGGTAGCAAAAATATCTACCCCGTCCGGGATTCGAACCCGAGATCTCTAGGTAGGTCGTTATATACCCACAAAACCTCAAAGCAGACATTATAAAATTAAATTTAGATGATAATAATAGGTGTATATTCAAGCAATGTTAATGTGAAAAAAAGGGACTTTGACAATATCTCAGTATTATAAAAAGAAGGGACAAAATTTTAAAAAACCTCATAAATAAAAATGTAAATAATGAAACATCAATGAGTTATTTATACTTCAGTAATATGATTGCACATATTAGCTTAACCTGGATATGAAGATATTTGCATGACAAACAAAATATGTCATAAAAATAGTAAAAGGGGGATGGTCAAAAACAAATAAGGCAGAGTGAACAATAAAATAGACGAACGCAATAAAAAACATAAAACAGACTTAACCTGAATTAAAAGTCTTAACTTACATTAAAACTTTAAAAAGAAACCACTCTCCCTCAAGAACCGGATGACGAGGTCTGCTGACGGCCCATCATCACGGAGAATAAAGGAGAGGGCATTAGGCAGTTTATAGTCCGGTGGATTAAGGGAATATTGTGCAAATCGAGGTAAAAGAGATTTTACTTTTCAGTCACGTAAATGGGTCAATAAGGAACTCTTTCAGCCACGGAGGCATTCTGTACACTCCCCGGTTAATTCTTTACAGCCCCCCAAACATGTGATGGGGCGCGTACCCTTATTTTATAGATTAGTAATTCGTAATTCCTTTTTATGGGTAAAACTAATAAAATTCGTATCATTTCCGATGTTCTTGAGGGCAAGGGCAAACAATGCAGGGTCATTTTGTTTGACAAATACCGGTACGATATGTGTACGTGTGATGGTCCGTTCGTACCTTGACCAGCGGCCAGAAAAGCATATTGGACCCAGCGTCATGTGTGACTAACGCTTTAGTATTATATTCCATACCCCCCAAAGCCCCCGGTAGTCCTCCTCCTGCATAGTGCTGGCGCCCTCTGGCCATGGCGGTCCATCGCCCTAGGAAGGGGTCCAGCAGAGGCCTGGGTGAGAGGAGACATTTTCAGCGCCCTATGCCCATAATATTTAGACATTCAAGAAGCTGGTCAGGCAGTGTCTACAAAATAAGAAATTGTAATTGGATTTGAGGATAGCACTGTCGTGGATTATTATTTGTATCATTTTAAAATTGGGTGGCTATGGAAGGAAGAAATTAGAGCTAACTGAGGTTGAGATTGGTTATTCTAGGGATTAGTGAAGATCAGATAAAGGGAGACACAGAGGAGGAAGTAGAAGATTACGAGGTATACCTATCAGGTGTAAAACGAGGCAGGTCTGTATGTGAAGAGAACCTTGGAGCGTAACATAGTTTTGTGAGGTATGTAAGTGAACAATTAATGTGGATAGATTTTGAAGTGTCAGGGATTCGGATCAGGATTATCTGAGGGTACGGTACGCTCTAAGAGAAGGGGTGAACCAGGAGGAAGTAGACAGATTTTATGAGGCACTGAGTGATGTGGTAGTGTGAGTTAACAATAAGGATAGTGTAGTACTGATGGGGATTTCAATGTTAGGATTGGAAATAGAATTGAGGGGTATGAGATGGTAATGGGTAAGTGGGGTGAGGATAGGGAAGCAAACTTCTTCTTCTTATTCTTATTCTTCTTCTTCTTCTTCTTCTTCTTCTTCTTCGGATGCCCATCCATTAATGGAAGTTAGCGACCACATGATGCATATTTTGCTTATGAAGTGCGATGTGGAATAATTTATCGATGCCGGGTAATCCTGTCCACTGTTTTATGTTATCCTTCTTCGGCCCCTTCCTCTTTGACCTTCGATCTTTCCTTCCAGTATCAACTTGACATGTCGATATTTGGTGTTCTGAAAGATATGTCCCAGGAATACAGTTGTTCGTTTTTTAAAGGTACATAATAAATTTCGTTGTATCTTCATTCTATGCAGTACTTCAATATTAGTTATTCATGCAGTCCATGGTATCTTCAGCATTCAGTGGTAAATCCACATTTCTTCGTTGTTGATGCATGTATTGTCAATTCTGAAGACAGGGAGGCATGGAGGGCTGCATCAAACCAGTCAAAAGACTGAAGACTTTTGAAATCCAACTCCCAGGGTATCTTAACCGCCAATTTTGTCTAATTGTACTTTTTAACATGAATTGAATAGCATCACTAAATACTTCGTCCCAGCAAAAGATCTTATAGAATATCTTGGTCGCCAAAAACAAGCAGAAAAAGTAGGAACTGTTTCCTGGTGCGTTAGCCTCTTCACTGACAAGAACATCAAAGGGACCGC
>CAMPQE020000075.1:0-97267 GCA_946902985.2 Meconema thalassinum
TTTTGTTTATAAATGAATTGCAGCCAATGGCCATAGCAGGGTATTTAAATTGAATGTCCGTTGGCTCCTGGCAAGTTCAATTCAAGTAGTTCCAACTTTGGCTACAAGATGCCACTGACGCCTAGCGGCGAACGTTGGAACCTGTTCAAACCAAATATAACCTAAAATTTGGCTATACACTACCAATTGTAGTGGTAGGTGGAGACGGAGAGATGGTGGGAAGACAGAAGACGTTGGAGAGGCTTGTGTTCCAAACAGACCCGGCCAGTGGCTGGAAACTGTGCAAGATGATGATGACTACCAATTTTAGTGGTAGGTTCTTTTACGTGCCATAAATCTATGACATGGGCCCGCCGGCTCCACTTCCCCTCTGAAGGAAGGCATACTAGAGGATTTTAACACTCTTGAAAATCCGATGACTTTGGGCAGGTTTCGACCCGAGATCTTGGGCATAGCAGTTCAGCATGCTACCGACTACGCCACCGAAGCCGCTAAATTGTAGTAGTGGGGTAAATGTTATTAATCAGCTATATTTTTTATACAGTAGTAACAATTTGTTACTAAGACAGCTGTAACTTAGTTATTTTTTAATAGAAACTTACCAACCTTGAGTAGATCAAATCTCAAATTTTGATGATCCACTTGCACTGGCACCTAGCATCAGAACTGGAACACTTCTTTGGACTTCTTCGTTTGGGCATGGAACCTACGATCTTGGGATCCTGAGGTGAGCACACTACCACTGACCCACTGAGGAAGGTACACCAGGTAGCTGAGGCTACATGGGTATTATTATTACCGTATTGTTGTTGTTTTCACCAAGATGTCAGTGAAGTAGGTTATCTTGAGCTACAACTCACCACTAAGTCATCAGGTGACTCAAGGATCAGGTGAAAGCCCCAAAGGGGTCCAGGATTAAATCAAATGATGAGTGCTGCAACTCAACTATAGACCTAGAAATCCTGATTGAACCAGTAACCAAGGATTAACCAACACAACATCAGACATGAGTAAAAAAAAGAAGTGTTTTGTGTTAAATGGTGACCAATTGTCATGAATGTATACAGTTCTGTCAATTGACAGGGTTTATGAACCTTTCCTATACATAAAAGCAATAAACATCCAAGGTCGGTGCCATCTCTTCTTAGTATAAAACAAAGTCCCCGATTCTTGGATGTCATGGGTAATCTCGAGAACCACTGGATGGATTTTGATGCGGTTTTCACCATTCTGTAAATTATTGTGTGCGTGCATGTGATGGCTTGATAATGTATCGACGTTGTGGTTCTGAATAAAACTGAGATATACCAAGAGAATGTTTCGATTACCCGGATAAATAACCTTCAGGTTATGGGCCCAGGTCATGTTCGTCGCGGAATGATTGTGATGTGGAAGGATTCTGTTGGAGATTGCGATTGGAAATAATTTGGACTGTGACTGAGGACGAACGACAACGGTCCAGATGGCGGACGAAATCGAATATCGTAGTAATATTCAAGGACTGAATTCCAAGAATTATTAGGTTGGTGCATAAGTCCGTACCGTTTTTGTTTTGCTTGTTGGTATCTGGTGGCTATGGTTTTATTTATCGACTGTCATTGTTGCTTTGTAGTTCAATGTTTGTTCTTGATTTTACATATTGAAGTTTTGTCATTTGTAGACTGTGAGAGGAGTTGTGGACGCTAGAAAATGGAGTGCCAAGTGGAGAAATTGGAACATTTCCGACATATTCTTCTCTTTGTATTCAATAGAGGGACGAAAGCAGCGGAGGCGGCCAGAAACATTTGCGCCGTGTATGGGGACAATGCTATTGGAGAGAGCACCCCAAGAAAGTGGTTTTATCATTTTAAGGTGGGTCGTTTCGACCTTAGTGACTCCCCACATTGAGGAAGGCCGTCGTAATTTAATGAAGATTGTTTAAACGCATTCAATCACAATGATCCATGTCAGTGTACACGAGAACTGGCAAATGTGATAAACTGTGATCATTCCACCATTGTGCGACATTTGCATTTAATGGGAAGGTTCAAAAATCTGGTGTATGGGTACCTCATGCTCTAAGCCAAAATCACAAAAATCAGCGGGTGGCCGTATTGTAACGTGTTTTTCGAGGTTTTTTTTTGCAACTGGCATAAGTCAGTAGGAAGCCATTCTATATTTATTTACGCGGCAAATTGTTCAGCCAAGAGAATTTTTCATGTTAATTTATTATTAATTTATTATAATTATTATTAAGATATTTTCGGAGCATTTTATAAAAATTATAAGCATACAGATAGGTTTTCTATGTCTTAGAAAACGCTATCAAGCAAATTATTACGAACGACAATATCATAGAAAGTTATGTGATTACGGAATTTAATGGAGTTTCGTCAGTTAGGGTATATCGAGAGACGTGACTCACTGGGAATTCAAGTACACGCTTAATCTTGTCGGGAAGTATTACGCAAGCGGGGTTGCAGCGTCAAGAAAAGGCGGATAGTTGGAACGGAACCCTCCCGCCGAGTGTAATGAGCCAGAGGAGGGGAGTATAGCGCGTGGGGTGCAGCCAATCAGTGGAGACCACGTAAGCTAGAAGTCGGGACTGGAGTGGGGAGCTGACGTGTTGATATATCGTTCGACGCGCCGTGGAACGAGGAGAATCTGTGTAGAACTTGCCGAGTATGGTTATACGCGGGAGTCGCTCCGATGTTCCGTGGAACGAAGACTATCTGTGTAGAACTTAACGAGTACGGTTGCACGCGGGAGTCGCTCCGATGTTCCGTGGAGTGGAGGACTAACTTTTGTAAAACTTAACCAGTGTGGTTGTACGAGTGTTTGGGTCCGATGTACGGACCATAGAATTATCTAATCTACCAGAATATCATCAAATATCGACGGAGATGGAGACGTCCAGGAGACTGTGGGAAGCTCACAGCATCATCCAGTACGAGGGAAAGGCTTCGGCCATTTCCAGTGGTAAGCGCGAATGACGCAGAAATACGCAATCTCTCGTTTCTCTTTGTTTTATATTCAATATTTCAGTAACTTCATAGCTTGGGAATAAGAGTAAAATCAATAATTTATCAGACTCCGTTTTCACGTAATTTTCTATCGGTAATATTAAAATCGCAACGCTCCAATTTAAATTTTAAACTTATTATTATTATTAATTTTGCTATACTTGTTTTATATAATAAATTCAATTCTTTTACAATGCAATCTTTGCTTTCAGTAGGTAGCATTAGATATAGACCAATTCCTTCTCCTGATACAATTGTTTGTTGGGTTAATGATCAAATCATACCACAATCTGAGTGAATAGATTCTTGAAGGTGTTCTGCCAGAGCTAGACGTTGTTAAATACAAATTTAGATTTCAACATTGCGTTGAGGTCTTGGCGCCCATTAAAACAACATAGCTTAGGCAAAGGTAAACAGTTACATTTATCTCCCAACAGTTAGGGGCAGTCAAACTGTTACACTTGTCGCTACCAACATAGGGCTAGCAAAACTGCTACAATATGTGCATCTCTGCTTACTCGTTATCGATTGGCTCGTGAACAACATCGACCATTTCTATCCTGTATCGTTACTGGTGAAGAGAAATGGTGTCTTTACGCTTACATAAGCAGAAGAAAGGAATGGTTAAGCCCAAACGAACAAGCAACTCCCCGTACAAAGACCTGGGCGCAACCAATAAAGATAATGTTATGCCTCTGGTGGAACACCGACGGTGTGCTGTACTACGAATTGCTTCCCCAAGGTGTAACAATCAATGCTGACATATTTTGCCAACAACTGAGACGTCTTGCAGATGCAATCCAAGAAGAACAACCAGCAAGACTGCATGAAGTGATACTCCTCCATGATAACGCCCACCCGGACTCTGCTAACCTGACAAAAATCACTAGACAGGAGTTGGGCTGGGAAATCATTCCGCACGCACCTTATTCGCCCAATCTTGCGCCCTCAGATTTTCACCTTTTCCACTCTCTATCGAACAACCTTCAAGGAACTTCCTTTCCGGATGAAGATGCACTCCGAACATGGCTTGACAAATTCTTCAACTCAAAACCACGTGATTTCTACAGGTGCGGAATCGAAAAATTATAACCACAGCATTGGCAGACAGATGTAGATAGTGATAGATGTTACTGATGATTCACTTCTTTCTTGTGTGTATCCGATGTGTTTTATGAACTTGATGTGGATAAACTTATGGAAAACGCTACGGACTTATGCACCAACCTAATATTTCGCTTAGAAGTTGACAGCAAAGGCCGAGTTGATCCAGACCAATAGTTGGAACGCTGTGGAACTGGGTTTTCACCCACCCCTTAACATTGATCAAGAGAGAGTGAACCGAAAAGCGCTGTCTTTTCTGTACAAAAACGTGACTGATTCGTATTTGAATGACATATCGGAATGTGTATCGGCTAAAGAAGCATGGTTGATACTTGAAGAGAGTTAGTTTCCTGCAAGGATTGAGATCGTTAAAGGCACTATTTGCGATTGAGAAAAGTGACGGTGAAGAACCACAAGAGTACGTAGCACGCATTCAAGTGCAATGCCAGAAAGTAAGAATACCTGGATGGGAGTTCACCGACAGGCAGATAGTGGGTCGAATACTGCTCGGACTACCAATGGATAGATATGGTTCGTTGCAGGCGCAGCTGGGTCGTGAAGACAATTTGACTATGAGACTCGTGAAGGCGAGACTACTGGAGGAAGGGAATGAGATCAAAGAACAAGACGACGCCATAGCCTTAGCATCCAGTAGCAAACAACAACAGACAGCAGCTCTACAGTTCCAGGGCCAGAAATGAGATGGAGGTGATCCTCAGCAGAAGCCCAAGCAGACGACGGAGAGGCCGCAATCAAAGGGGAAGACTCAAGGACCAAATCAAAAAGAAATGAAATGCCATCATTGTGATGGATTAGGACATATCGCTAAACAATGTGACAAAGTAAAATGACTCAAGTGTGGAGCACATGGCCACTGGGCAAAAGATTGTTTGCACAGTGCTCAAAATTCCAATAATGTAGGTAGTGAAGCCAAACATAAAGTGCTTGTTAGTGCATATGGACTGGTGTCGCAAGAAGAAAAGTAGATGAACTGGGTATTGGATTCTGGTGCATCAGACCATATTTCTAGTGATATTTATTTATTTATCGTATGGCTTTTAGTGCCGGGAGTGTCCGAGGACATGTTCGGCTCGCCTGAGTCTGTAGCTGCTTCCAGCGAACACCCTTAGGGTGAGCTACAAGTTCCATTCAATTTCAAGTAGTTCCAAGTTTCGCCACCAGATATCAATGATACCTAGTGGTGAACGTTGGAACTTTGATAGAGCGGTCCGACGAAATCTAACCTAACAAAATTTAGCTTCACACAAGTTTAGTCTGTGGAAGGATCTTTTACATGCCATAATTCTATGAAATGGGACCGCCGGCTTTACTTCCCCTCCGAAGGAAGGCATACTGAAAGATTTTTAACACTCTTAAAAAATCCGACGACTTTGGCCGGGTTTGAACCCGCTATCATGGACACAGCAGATCAGCATGCTATCAACTACGCCACCGAAGCCGCTTTCTAGTGATAGAGGATTGTTTAGTGACTTGTGCTTAAGTAATGGTAAAATTGCTATGGGTAAAAGTGTAGCTAAAGTGAAAGGGTATGGCACAGTAAACTCTCTGTAAAATGTGGAGGTTGGTTGTTAACCCTTACAAACATGCTATATGTACCAGAGTTTAGATTCAACTTATCTGTTAGAAATATATCTTTGAAAGGTATGCATGTAGAGTTTAATGGAGATGAGGCAACAGGGTATGATGGCACGGAAATATTTTTTAGGGCTTATGTCTCAGGTGCGCTTTATGTAGTGCAAGCTGAATGTGTGGACAGAGCAGCAAATGTTATTCAGACAGAAACTACCAGTGATGAGGTCAGAGATGGTGTGGCTTTGAGGAGTGTGACAGTGTGGCATCAAAGGTTAGGCCATTTGAATGAACAAGCTCTGCAAAAGATTCCCACTTTAGATATGACAGGCACAATACCAGGACCCTGTGAAGTATGTCTTAAGGGGAAGATGACTAAACAAGGGTTTCCTAAACACAGTGAAAGAGAGTCAAAGGCACCCTTAGAATTAGTTCATTCAGATGTAATGGGTAAACTTCCTGTGTCCTTGGGCAATGCTATGTATCTGTTAACCTTTGTAGATGATTATTCACGACATTTCACAGTTGTACCACTGGCAAAGAAGAGTGATGTATTTAAGGAGTTTAAGAAATTTAAGGTGAGGGTTGAGAGGCTTCATAATTTAAAGATTAAGGCAATACAAACTGATGGTGGGAGAGAGTATTGTAGCACTAATTTTGAGGCGTATCTAATTGAATGTAGGATAGCACACAGAAAGACAGTAGTTCATTCACCTTCACAGAATGGAATTGCAGAAAGAGTAAATCGTACAATAGCAAATGCTGTCGGAATCAGGGATGCCAAAAAGTTTTGGGCTGAAGCGGCATCAACTGTAGCACATATCAGGAATGTTTGTCCATCCCGTTCAATAGGTTTCAAGGTTCCTTTAGAATTATGGAGAGGAAAGGAGATGAGTAAGGCACTGTATGATTCACTCAGAGTATTTGGTAGGAGAGCATGGCTATATGTGGGATGTAAGGACAAATTTGATGAGAGAGGTGTAGCATGTGTATTCGAACATGTACAAGGTTATCGTTTATGATTAACCGAAGAAAGGAAAGTAAAAATAGCTCATAATGTTGCATTTCAGAAAGACGTATTCCCATACAAGAGTACAAAGACTGAGGATATTAGCTCTAGGCCTGTCATGTATTTCGAAGATATAGCGCAAAGTGTAGAGATAGAAGGTAGCAAGAATGTTGAGACATTTGAAGTTGACAGGAATGTAGTAGATGAAAATGTATATATCAAGATGTAGTACGTGAAGGTGGCGTAGGCGTAGAGCAGGAGACTGATAGTAAGACAGATGATTCACTAAGTAATGAACCCTTCTTAGGATTTGATGTACCCCCAATACCTGACGTTAGAAGATCAACTAGATTAGCTGAGAAAGAAAGAAATAGACTTGGTTGTTATTACGGCTGCATTAGTTCATCCGATACTGGATGTTATCATGTACCAAACAATGTTAGAGACGCTCTTCAGGGGGATGATGCTGGGTGTTGGAAAGGAGTAATGGATAATGAAATTAAGAATTTAACGAATAAGAATACCTATGAAATTGTGGATAGACCAAAGGGTAAAAATGTACTGACTTGTAAGTGGGTATTGACTGTAAAGCCTAGTTATGATGGAAGAGCACCATGGTACAAGGCATGCCTGGTGGCATGCAGGTTTAACCAAATTCCCGGAATAGATTTTAATGACACCTACTCACCTGTAGTTATGAAAAAGACTATTAGATTGTTGTTAGCCTTATCAGTGCAAAAGAGATGGGTCAGGGAATATATTGATGTGATGGCTGCTTATCTCAATGCAAACCTACAGGAGGAAGTATATATGGAACAACCACCTATGTATCAACAAGGTGGAAGTGATAAAGTATGCAGTTTGTTTAAGAGATATGGTCTTAAACAGAGTGGAAAAGAATGGCATAACACATTAGATCAGATATTACATGATTTTGGTTTGATGAGATTAAAGAAAGACTCTTGTGTTTACCTAGGTAAGTCTAAAGAACTAGTGGTGTTTGTGTACGTGGATGACGTTGTCAAATGTATTGGATATTAGGGAGATGGGGAGGACGACAAATTTCTTATCAATGAGCATTGTTGTAACCTGTTTTTCTAGGGGGTTTTATGCCACTAACACAAGTTATTTGGACTATGTCATATTTGTTAAACGCGGCGATTATTCGGCCAAGTTATATTATTTCAGTTTATTCAATTTCATATTATTATTATTATTAATATTTAAGACGTCATTTTTCGGAGTTTTTAAATGTGAAAGAGTACAGATAGGATTTCTACTAGTAGAAATCCGTATCTATATTGGATGATTCCAATATATTAAATTGCACGGCAAATCATTTCATACGTAAAGACGGGATTTTATTCATTAGGGCTAAGAGAGTGGTGTGTGTGACTCACTGGGTATTTCAATACAAGAATAGATTGGAGTACAAAGGGATTTCGAAATCCGAGGGGAACACTTCAAAGCAAGAAAACGTGTCTGACTTCCGTCTTGGCCGGTAAAACGGAAAACATAAATACGGGGAAGTAGACTGGCAAGAAGAGCTACGTAAGGTGACCAGCCAATCAAACAAGAGCAAGCAATTTTGGCAGGGACATAGCGATATACGTGACGCACGCGGATTGGTCGAAGCAGTGTGCCGCGGTGTTAAGCTAGTCTCTGGAGGGAGAAGTTTGAAGCATATAGAGTGCGCGCTGAGTGAGGAAGATTCATTAAGACATTACGCTTGGAGCAGTAAGCTTGTACTCTGTTCGTTAGTCCCAAGTGGGACAATTTATTTACGCTAACTCCGCTGGTCATATTAGATCGTGGGTTCCACGCGTCTTGCAGTGTTTAGGCAAGCGGCGTGTTGTGGTTCATGGAGTATACTCCACCACGAGCTGTAACTATCATTTTTATGTACGAGGAAGAAGCTGAAGCCATCTACACAGAACTCCAGACGCTACGAGACTCCAACCACGTGGAGACAATGTTTCCGTTGGTAAGCATAAGTGATCTGCGACATACACTCTCTGTTTTTTTGATAGGGCCACTATAAATTCATTAAGCTTAAAATTGGAAATAAGTTAAATTCACGTCATTCTCCCGTCCGGCGTATTAAGTCATTTTGTTCGTGGCAATGGTTAAAGTTGTATGCTCCGTTAACAGTGTAAATTTGATTCAGGATGCTGTTATATTTTCTAAGTGTATTAAATTCAAGTATTACAAAGTAGATTCTTTAATTCCAGTAGGTAGCAATAGTTATAATACCTCATCCTTCTCCACAATCAAATGTTGTCTCGGTTGATGATTAAATCATCCCACGGCCTTGTCATTAAGAGTTTCTCACATGTTCTACTCACGCTAGGGGTTGATATCAAATATATAAATTTAGCTTGGAACACAGTGTATCCAGCTTGGCGCCCAACCTTCATCCAACTTAGCAGCAGCATTTTCTGGCGAATAGTCCGCCCAAGTAGTAAACGCATTACATTTGTCGCTACCAACTTATGGGGCGTTAAAAGTATTACATTGTGTCGAGCGATAACTCATTGCTGATTAATCCGAGTCATTATATTGAGCAATTGTTATACGAGTCCAAGTTCACTGATGTGAAGGGTAAGTCATTCCCAATAGAATCTAACAAACATTGTAATACAGACGCTGAAAGTTTCGACATTCATGTATTCCGTACAGCAGTTTGGAGTTTACTGCATTTATCCCAATCCACTAGGCCAGATACTAGTCTTGCTGTTTGCAAAGTAAATCAAAAATGTGAAAACCCCACTGTCAGTGATTGGAAAGATATAGTGCATATTTTACGATATTTAAAACATACAAAGGATTTTGAACTTAAAGATGATAAACAGGATGCACCCATTGTATTGTTCTGTGATTCAGACTTGGGTAATGATAGGAATGACAGAAAGTCAATAACTGGTTAGTTACGGTAGTTAGTTATTGTTGTTTTAAGGGGCGGAACTTCAATAACTGCAATTGTAGCTACTATGGGAGGTAGGCCAATACATTGGTCATCTAAGAAACAAAACTGTGTGGCAGATTCAACTGCTATTGTAGAATATTATGATGTTCATGAGACTGCCAAAGATGCCAGATGGTTAACTATTATCCTTAACAAGTTAGGATGTGACGAGTTTATTACTTCTCCATGTCTGATTTATTTTGATAGTCAAACAGCGATTGTCATGTGCAAAACATGGGAGGAATCCGAAAGGATTAAATATTTTGATTTAAAGTACTATCTTGTTAAGAGCATGGTTGAAAAAGGGACAGTCAAATTACAGCATATACCAGGTAAAGAAAACCCTGCTGATTTGTTCACAAAACCCTTGAATGGTTCTCGCACCAACTACCTTTGCAGAAGCTGGGTATAACCAAACATACAGGGTGACACATAGGAACCTGATGTTTTTGAAATGAACAGTACTCGGTTGATTTGCAAGGAAAACTGATTTTATTATTACCACATTTAAGAATACATTCTACCATTGCATTTACCATTTACCATTGTTAGACGTGAAAGATAATGTCACTCAGGTGGCGGCCATCCGTCTGAATACAGGTTTCAAGTCGTCGCAAGAAAGCATTCATAACTCTGCCGAAAACCGCTTGGTATATCGCGTGCACTTCTTCTGTAATGGCATCTTTCAGCACCATTAATGTACGGGTGAGTGGGCATAGACACGTTCCTTTAGGCATCCCCACAGGAAAAAAATAACAACAGGCGACCGTGGAACGTCACCGAACCGCGAAATGAAGTGTCCAGGGAACATGTTCCTCACAACTGTCATCGATGCATGCTGAGCTTCTATGCCCAAGATAGCAGGTTCAAACCCGGCCGAAGCCTTCTGATTTTTCAAGAGCGTTAAAAATCCCTCAGTATGCCTTCCTTCGAAGGGGAAGTAAAGCCGGCGGTCCCATGTCATAGATTTATGGCATGGTAAAGAACCTTCCACTAATTACACCTGTGTGAAGCTAAATTGCATAGGTTAGGAATGTAAACAACGCTCTTAGGTTTCTAAGTTCGTTGCCAAGAGCTGACTGCAGTGGCGTCTAGTAGCTAAGTTCTGAACTAGGACTAGTAGTCGTTGACGGTGGCGTTTGGCGGCAAAAGTAGGAAATATTTGAAAAATTCAAAGTTGCAGTACTTGCTTGAATTAAAAAACAGATACACACACTAATACAGCCATCACAATTAACACCGGTTATCAGACAGATTCTACACATGTAACGTGTTTTTCGAGGGGTTTTTATGCAACTGGCATAAGTCAGTAGGAAGCCATTCTATATTTATTTACGCGGCAAATTGTTCAGCCAAGAGAATTTTTCATGTTAATTTATTATTATTATTAATTTATTATAATTATTATTTAGATATTTTCGGAGCATTTTATAAAAATTATAAGCATACAGATAGGTTTTCTATGTCTTAGAAAACGCTATCAAGCAAATTATTACGAACGACGATATCATAGAAAATTATCTGATTACGGAATTTTACGGAGTTTTGTCAGTTAGGGTATTTGAGAGACGTGACTCACTGGGAATTCAAATACAAGCTTAATCCTGTCGGGAAGTATTACGCAAGCGGGCTCGCATCGTCCAGGAAAGGCGAATTGTTGGAACGGAACCCTCCCGCCGAGTGTAATGACCCAGAGAAGGGGAGTATAGCGCGTGGGGGTCAGCCAATCAGTAGAGGACCACGCAAGCTGAAGCCGGCTGAAGAGTGGGGGAGCCGACGTGTGCATATATCGTTCAGCGCGCCGTGAAACGAGGACTATCTGTGTAGAACTTGCCGAGTACGGTTGCAAGTGCGTGTCGCTCCGATGTTCCGTGGAGTGGAAGACTAACTTTGGTAAAACTTAACCAGTGTGGTTATACGAGTGTTTGGGTCCGATGTACGGACCATAGAATTATCTAATCTACCAGAATATCATCAAATTTCGACGGAGATGACGACGTCCAGGAGACTGTGGGAAGCACACAGCATCATCAAGTACGAGGGAAATGCTTTGGCAATTTCCAGTGGTAAGCGCAAATGACGCAGAAATACGCAATCTCTCATTTCTCGTTGTTTTACATTTCATATTTCAGTAACTTCATAGCTTGGAAATAAGAGTAAAATCAATTTATCAAACTCCGTTTTCACGTAATTTTCTATCGGTAATATTAAAATCGCAACGCTCCAATTTAAATTTTATACTTATTATTATTAATTTTGCTATACTTGTTTTATATAATAAATTCATTTCTTTTACAATGCAATCTTTGCTTTCAGTAGGTAGCATTAGATATAGACCAATTCCTTCTCCTGATACAATTGTTTGTTGGGTTAATGATCAAATCATACCACAATCTGAGTGAATAGAGTCTTGAAGGTGTTCTGCTAGAGCTAGACGTTGTTAAATACAAATTTAGATTTCAGCATTGCATTGAGGTCTTGGCGCCCATTAAAACAACATAACTTAGGCAAAGGTAAACAGTTACATTTCTCACTCAACGTGAGGGCAAAGGGAACCATTACATTTGTCGCCGACAACTTGGGGATGAAAACCTAATAACATTTGTGGAAGGAGAAGGGTATATATTTTTGTGCCTGTATTTTGGGGGTTATTTGTCTGTATCAGTGTATATCATTATGGGGGATGAGAAAGAAAGACAGATGAGGTTACGTAGTGGTCATCAACGGGAGAGTGATGATACGAGCAGTATGTCGAGTGATGGTAGTACCGGGGTAGCGGAGGTAAATCCCGATACTGAAACAGGGAGTGTAGGCGGCCAACCAGAATTAAAAACTTTACTTCTCGAGTTTATGTATCAGAACAAAGTTAGTAGTGATGCCTTAAATGCAAAGTTAGAACAGAATAATGCAAGATTAGAACAAAACAGTAGGGAAAATAAAGAGAGCAATAGGGAATAGAGCGATAGTTTAAACGCCAAATTAGAACAAAACAGTAGGGAAAATAAAGAAAGTACAGATGCTTTAAATGCAAAACTGGAACAAAACAACGCTAAACTAGAACAAAACAGTAAGGAAAATAGAGAGAGTACTGAAACTTTAAATGCAAAACTGGAACAAAACAATGCCAGATTAGAACAAAACAGTAAGGAAAATAGAGAGAGTACTGAAACTTTAAATGCTAAATTAGAACAAAACAGTAGGGAAATGAGTGACAAATTCGAACTGATTAGAGGTGAGATCAGGGGGGTGATGGAAGAAAAGGCTAAAGAGATTATTGCAGATGTAGACAGAAAATTAGGAAAAGTACAGGAGGAGTTGGAAATTAGAATCAGTACACAGGCTGAAAATTTAAAAGAACTAGTGCAACTGGAAACACAGCAGGTCAAAAAGCAATTGGGGGGAGAAATTGACAAAATTCAGGTAGCTACTAAAGAGGTTAAGGAACAGCTGGGGGGTAGAATTGAGAAAGTCCACTCACAAATAGTTGCAGAAGTAAATGATTTAAGAGAGAGTAATAGAGAGAGCATTAGCAAGATTGAGGAGAAACAAGCAAAGCTATATGATAAAGTAGAAGAATCAGAAGGAAACATTAAATTAACAGTAAACAGTATTGAGAGGAAGGATGAGGAGAAAATCGCAGAGTTAGAATTGAAATTAGAAGCTAGGATCAGGCAAGAAAATAGTCAGAATAGGCCAGTTTTTGTGAATAGCACACACAGGGAGGTAGAACTGGGTAAGTTCAGCAATCGACAGGGGTGCCCAATGGAGTTCATGAACACTATAGAAAATAAATTCGGGGAGAGGTTGGAAAATGGTAGTATTGAGTGGTGCCAGGTAGTTGAAATTTTAGAACAAGTGTTTGTGGGGGAAACGAGGAATTGGTTTGCTGTCTACAGAGACAAGTTTACTGATATCAATGATTTTAAAATGAAATTCTGTGAAAAGTTCTGGAATGAGGTTATTCAGTCGCAGCATCGTGAGGGAGTAGTGTGTGGTAAATATAACCCTAAAGGAAGCTCCACCATGACCGAATACTTTTTAGGGCAGGTATTAGTGTGTAAATATCTGGATGGGTTGAAGGAGGAAAGTGATGTGGTAAGGTTGCTACTTAGGCACTTTCCCTATAGGATCAAGGAGGCTGCTTGTATCCAGAATGTAAAGACTATATCACAAGTAGAAAATTTGTTAAGCACATTTGATGCACTAGGGAGAGGGGGTTATGAGGACAATTTCAATCGGAACCAGGGTAATAATAATAATAGGCCTAATGAAGCCAGGCATCAAGAAGTTCAAGGGAACGGTGGCGAAGGGGCCAATGCTCAAAATAGAAATAACAATAATCAGCTAAATCAGAACAGAGGAAATGGCTATGGTAATCAGTATCAAGGGAGGAACAATGATTTCAGAGGAAATCAAGGGAGGAACAATGATTACAGGGGAAATCAAGGGAGAAACAATGATTTCAGGGGAAATCGAGGGAGAAATTATAATGACAATAATAACAACCAGAATAGGGGTCAAGGAAGAGGACAGCCTAGTGGTAGTAATATACAGCCAAACAATGACAACACAACTCAGAACAACCAGACCAGTGCAGTAGTAACTAGTACTACGGCCAGCTGTAGCGGTTCTTTAAACGCGAACCAGGCTGCGAAGTAAGGTCAGAATCTCAGTCTGTAGCATGCCCTGTCCATACAATTATACAGGAACCCTATGACCTAAATGTAAGAAATGAATTATTACATGAACTAGATGATGAAGGTATTATTCAGGAAGTGGTTAGTAAGAGCCCCATAGTTAAATTTAACGTGTCCGAGGCGTACACAGATGTTTTAATTGATAGTGGTTGTATGAAGAGTTGCATAAGTAGTGCATTTTATGATATAATGAAAGGAACTGGAGTAAATTTTGAGGAGATGCCAATTAAAAGCACTTTTGTTATCACAGCTGTTGGGAAGAGGTCTAAAGTAATTTCTAAGCAAGTTTTAGTAGACATTAAAATTAATAATCATGTAGAGAAGCAGATTTGTCTTGTAATTCCAAATTTAGTATTCAGTGTTATCTTGGGTTCAGAGTGGCTAAGTAGAGTGTCTGGTAACTGATGTTATGATGTAGGGAGTTTGAAATTTAAATGGGGAGATTCTGAAGTAGAAGTAGCGTTCAATTACCATATTCAGAGGAGTAGTATTGTAGGTGTGATTTGTACTTTAAATGAGATATCGCCAGCCGTAGAGCGGGGTTCTCCATGTTTTGTGGGCAGTGTGATTACGAACGGAAGTCTAGAGGACTCGTTACGTGATGCTGCATTTCTGGGAAATATAGAGGTGGAACAATGTGTTCGGCTCTATGATGTGTTATTGTGTAATAGGAGAGTTTTTGAGGATCGCATTGGTATGGCCAATTGCTATACCCATTCATTGAACGTTATTGATAGGTCAATATTCACAGGACTAGATATCCTGTACCTTTGGCTTATCAGAGTGCAGTTGAGGCACAAATTAACCAGATGCTTGAAGGTGGGATTATTGAGCACTCTAAAAGTCCATATGTTAATTCTTTGATCACGGTACCCAAGACCGACGGCACAGTTCGTATTTGTTTAGACGCTCGTTCGGTTAACAGTAGAATTAGTTCAGATCAGCTGAAATCTATGTCAATAGAGGAATTAATGCAAACATTTGAGGGGAAGAAGTATTTCACTTGTGTAGATTTGAGTTCCAGTTTTTGGCAAGTGCCACTTATGTACGAAGATAGACCATTTACAGCTTTTAGTCATAAATATAACCTTTATCAATTTTGTAGAACACCTTATGGGTTAAAGAGTAGTTCAGCAGCTTTAATTAGGGCTTTAAACATCGCATTAGGGGATGACACAGGAGAGTTTGTAACCATTTACATAGATGATATGGTAATTAGTTCACGCAGTTTTGAGGTGCATCTCATCATCATCATCTTGTACAGTTTCCAGCCCCAGGCTGGGTCTGTTTGGAACATAAGCCTCGCCACTTAGTTCTTTCTTCCCACCACCTCTCCGCTGTCACTCTGGTCCAGTCCTCGCCTCTCTTCTTGACACATTCCTCCACTCCTTTCAGCCATCTATCTCTTGGTCTTCTACGTCATTTAAATATAGTTTTTCAGAAGTTAGATCAGGCAGGGTTCACTTTGAAGCTGTCTAAGTCGTCATTCTGTCAGTCAGAGGTGACATTTTTAGGTCATAGAGTGTCGAGTAGAGGTGTGACACCATAGGAAGGTAGGGTTAGCATGTGTGGACAGTAG
This sequence comes from Meconema thalassinum, assembly GCA_946902985.2. Classification (NCBI taxonomy): domain Eukaryota; kingdom Metazoa; phylum Arthropoda; class Insecta; order Orthoptera; family Tettigoniidae; genus Meconema; species Meconema thalassinum. The sequence goes on from CAMPQE020000075.1 coordinate 15,947, forward strand.
CAACAGGGCATCGTTACAGACACTGAGTAATATGCTAGGTAGAGCACGTGAGGACGTTCATTTAAGGGAGCCACTTGCAAGGTTGGAAGCAGGTGACGCAGAAACATTTATAGTTTCCAAACGTATTGGGAAAACAGCATATGTGCTGGAGAATAGTGAGGGAAACAGATTATACGGAACGTATAATATACATAGTCTACGAAAATATGTGTCATAAAGTGAGTGTGTTTAGCTGGCGAGCCAGCCTATCAAATGAGTAAGTGTGGTATTTGGTGCGTGGGAGGAGATGGTCTTCCAGGCAGGCGTATCAGAAGTCACACAGGGGGGTAGTATGTAAGTAAATGAGAGTTTTTAAGGTACAGGGAAATATGACGGGATTGTCGGATGCTCTTGAGCACTAAGATGTCTCGATACACCAAGGCCAGAATTTGGTAGCGCTGGTGAATTCCCATTTGCCTCCAAGAGATGGGTGAGCGCTTGTACATGGTATTTTTGCTTAAGGCGTCCACGAGGCAAAAGATGGGCCATCAGAAGGCGAGACAGTCCTTCATGAAACTCATACATATCAGCACACATGATTTCTGTTTACGGCCTCGCCATGTAAGATTTGTAAGTGTGTAATTTAAGGTAATTTGTACAATGGTATTATTTCTGTGTTGAGAACTAGTATTAAGTAGAATATGGTCTACGGGAACTTAACCAGACAGGGCGATTACGGCACAGAAATATTTGGTGTTATATGTAATGCGCATTTACTGTTTTTTTTTTTCAGAAGTCAATATTAATTTAATCTACTTTAAAGAGAGATTAAGTATTATGGTCACGAGACGCTGCCACAATAGTGTGATCGTGTGCTCAGTGATAAGTGAGATTAAATTTCACCATAAGGAAGGGACCTCCAGTGAAATTAGGAAGTTCTATGGTGATATAAATATATCAGAACACCTTCAATGCATGTGATATGACATCATAAATACATAGTGCTCACACATTAATTATGTCTATTTCTCCAACATAGAGGAATTTGAGAGGCGGAAATATCCGTGGAACACTATTTTATATGAGAAACATTGGACTGGTTGCAAAGTGCAATCCATAGTGACAACAAACTTTGACGCAAAGTGCGTGAAGAAAAATTATGAGTGTATATATCTGTAATTTAGGGTGATCTCATTTATGTAATATGTATTTTGGATGGGGTTTATTAACGTGTCTGGGATAATCGGATAATGGACCGTCGTCACGGTTAATCATCCGATGATCCGAGGCGAATATGTAACGTGTTTTTCGAGGGGTTTTTATGCAACTGGCATAAGTCAGTAGGAAGCCATTCTATATTTATTTACGCGGCAAATTGTTCAGCCAAGAGAATTTTTCATGTTAATTTATTATTATTATTAATTTATTATAATTATTATTTAGATATTTTCGGAGCATTTTATAAAAATTATAAGCATACAGATAGGTTTTCTATGTCTTAGAAAACGCTATCAAGCAAATTATTACGAACGACGATATCATAGAAAATTATCTGATTACGGAATTTTACGGAGTTTTGTCAGTTAGGGTATTTGAGAGACGTGACTCACCGGGAATTCAAATACAAGCTTAATCCTGTCGGGAAGTATTACGCAAGCGGGCTCGCATCGTCCAGGAAAGGCGAATTGTTGGAACGGAACCCTCCCGCCGAGTGTAATGACCCAGAGAAGGGGAGTATAGCGCGTGGGGGTCAGCCAATCAGTAGAGGACCACGCAAGCTGAAGCCGGCTGAAGAGTGGGGGAGCCGACGTGTGCATATATCGTTCAGCGCGCCGTGAAACGAGGACTATCTGTGTAGAACTTGCCGAGTACGGTTGCAAGTGCGTGTCGCTCCGATGTTCCGTGGAGTGGAAGACTAACTTTGGTAAAACTTAACCAGTGTGGTTATACGAGTGTTTGGGTCCGATGTACGGACCATAGAATTATCTAATCTACCAGAATATCATCAAATTTCGACGGAGATGACGACGTCCAGGAGACTGTGGGAAGCACACAGCATCATCAAGTACGAGGGAAATGCTTTGGCAATTTCCAGTGGTAAGCGCAAATGACGCAGAAATACGCAATCTCTCATTTCTCGTTGTTTTACAGTTCATATTTCAGTAACTTCATAGCTTGGAAATAAGAGTAAAATCAATTTATCAAACTCCGTTTTCACGTAATTTTCTATCGGTAATATTAAAATCGCAACGCTCCAATTTAAATTTTATACTTATTATTATTAATTTTGCTATACTTGTTTTATATAATAAATTCATTTCTTTTAAAATGCAATCTTTGCTTTCAGTAGGTAGCATTAGATATAGACCAATTCCTTCTCCTGATACAATTGTTTGTTGGGTTAATGATCAAATCATACCACAATCTGAGTGAATAGAGTCTTGAAGGTGTTCTGCCAGAGCTAGACGTTGTTAAATACAAATTTAGATTTCAGCATTGCATTGAGGTCTTGGCGCCCATTAAAACAACATAGCTTAGGCAAAGGTAAACAGTTACATTTCTCACTCAACGTGAGGGCAAAGGAAACCATTACACACACACCCAAAGTACACGGGGCTACATGACCGTGTAGTCGCAGCCCCAAAACTGAGGAACCAACCTGTCATCGATGCGTTGGCGGTATGCGCTGTGGCACCATCCTGCTGGAAATAAACATTGCGAATGTTCGAATGAGTGCCCCGCTAACTCTGACGATGTTTTCAGGCGTCCTCACAGTTCGTACATGATGTTCTGTTGCTCTGTACGATTCAAGCCATCTCAGGATCATATTCCGGCTTGGCACTGCGCCATTGCGACCAATATTGAAATAGCGGCGAAAGATCCGCTGTGTTGTGACAACAGACTCCCCATTTAGCACATAGGTTTCATTTGCGAACATGCGGTGTTGCATGGTCCCCTGCTCATAGCGACTGACATGGTATGCTATGCCAAGGAGAATGGCTACTCTCCTCTCCCTCTTCCGCTCCTCCCAGTCGAGTACAATCCATTTTAAAACCATCTGGTTCCTATGTGTCATCCTGTATTAAGAGGTTAGTCTTTTGATTATTTTGATTGATTTATGTTTATGTTAATATTTTTTCTGTGTCTTAAGGGGAAGTGTTAAGTTATTTTGTTTTTAATTAAGTAAGACACCTTCTTTTGATTATGGTGGTGCGACGGTGGCGCACTATCCGCAGCCTTGTTGGTAGGTTTCGTTTGTTTGTCTTACGAATCATTGTGTGTGTGTGCATGTGTTGGCTCGATAATGTATGCACGTTGTGGTTCTGATAAAACTGAGATATACCAAGAGAATGCTTTGATTACCCGGATAAATAACCTTCAGAGCCAGGGTGTCTACCAGAACAAAACAGATTTCCCTGAGAATTCCCTGATTTTTCCATGAGGAACATTAACAGCCATAATAAAGTAATTATACAATTTTATGGGGTAAGTTACTTCAGTTCAGCCCTATGATCTAATAATAAACTACAGTGTGTGTGTACTCAAAGAGAATTTTGAAGTATCAGTAACTGGTAGCATGATAAAGTTGTAAAATAATAGTAATGATAAAAACAAACGACCAGCAAAAATATTTTCTAAATTTTGTACAATTTCTCAATTCAATATTCAAGAAATAGGAACTATTCTCAGAGAACGAGAAAAAATTACAAAAAAAAAAAAATTAAAACTGCTAACAACATTAATAAAACTTGTATGAATTAAAATGAACTCTTCAATTACAACACTCTCAAATTAAATGTGTATGTATATACACAGCCTAAGGGTGAAAAAATGTGCTCTATCTTTCAAGAAACAAGAGCTTACTGATTAAATGACATTAGAATATACCCTCCATTTAATATATCAAGTACGGTATATCTTCTTTTGACTATGGTGGTGCGACGGTGGCGCACTATTTGCGGCCTTGTTGGTAGGATTCGATATTTTTGTCTTGCGAACAAGAATGCACAGTTTGCAATTACAGTATTCAGGGGTGGACCATGCAAAATGTAAATTCCCCGAGTGTTATGAAAATTTCCTGATAATTCCCCGAGTTTTCCACAATTTTAAAATTTCCTGTTTTCCAGAGTAGTCGACACCCTGTAATCATACTTAGTTTGACGGTAAGCAGCCTGGTAACTCAAATGACTTCATTGTCATTAAAAAAAATACAAATAATTGTCACATGAAAAATCAGGTCACCTCTTCCCACACCACATAGAAATGGGATTAAAGCGGCATAGGAATACAATAACCCAGTGATCATATGAACATTTCTAATGTTAGGCTACTGAGTTAACAGCACTGAAGTAATGGCCAAAGAAACATTTTTATTTCAATCTTACATTGAAATGGCTGATGGCGCTGATGGCTTATCAGGCCAATTCTTGCATAGAAGGTCCAGACTAGAAGCCTCCAGTTTACCCAAACCTGCTTCCGTCATCCTTATCCCATCGCCGTTGGGCTTGTAGAGAAACAGCAGGAGAGAATGCCATAGACATGAATTTGTTTAAGGTGGATCTCAACTTGCCAGGGAGTGACCCACACACTATGGTCCTAGAGCCATTCACTGCGGCACATAGAGCATGAGACATGCAGATTCCAGCCCCAGAACTGCAATGGATCGCCGCAGACTGAAAATATGATTGAGTTGCGTCTTTACAGCCAATCCATCTGGCATGACCTCTTCCACCTCCACAGCCGTTGGGAACTTACAAGAATAAAAGGTTCCTCCTCCGCCTGCTTTGCTGTTGGGTCGCAACACATTGGATTTCAGTGGCATTTCCTCCACTGGGAGGCCAACCCCCAATCCTAAGAAGGCTCCTCCGCCCGAAGCCGTTGGCCTACCTTAAGGAGTTGAGTTATTTACCGCTGCTCAATACTCGGCGTTAGTCGTTTTTACAAGCTGGTTGCCAACCCAGCTAACCCTCCTCCTTTCTCATTCCAGGCTTGGGACCGGACAACAGACATCAGCGCCATCTTCATCGCCTGGACTAAGAATTATGGAACTGCAGGCGAGAAGCGTAAACTCGGATATGAGTATCGGCCGACGACATTGAAATAATAGTAAATAAAAGAAGAAAATCAATCCTTAACTGGAACAAGCAAGGAAGGCTTTGAAGAAACAGGACAATGGGACGGGGAAGATAAAACTGGAAGAAATCTGTTGGAAGAGTAAGGGGAATTATTAGTAAATTATAGAAGAAGAATACAAAATGATATTATATTTAATCAATAAAATTAATAAATTAACATACAAAATTAAAATAATTACATTAAAGATACAGAATGATGTCAACGCACAAAGTTCACAACAGAAAAATGTAACTGTGCAAAGCATTATTAATTTTCAAATATACTGGTGTTCTTAAAAAATAATCCCAGGAAGTGTTGAGTTGTGCTTTTTGATATTCATTGGATATGCTCATTTAGGCAGATTGAAGAAATACTTAACATCTTGCTGTTAAAAGGACATGTGTGTTTGAGTCTTCAGTCTTTTGACTGGTTTGATGCAGCTCTCCATGCCTCCCTGTCCTGAGCTAATCGTTTCATCTCTACATAGCTCCGACACCCTACATCGGAGGCAATCTGTTTAACATATTCTAACCTTGGTCTACCCCTACAGTTTTTGTCCTCGACCCTTCCTTCCATAACTAAGCTTGCTGTTCCTGGGTGTCTTAGTATGTGTCCTACCAACCTATCTCTTCTCTTCATTAGCAGTCGCCAGAAACATCTCTCCTCTCCCACTCGTCTTAATACCTCTTTGTTTGTAACCCTATCTACCCATCTGATCTTCATCATTCTCCTGTAACACCACATTTCAAATGCTTCAATTCTCCTCTTTTCTGCTGCACCAATAGTCCAAGTTTCACTTCCATAGAGCACCACGCTCCAGACAAAGGCTTTCAAAAATGACTTCCTAATACCTAAATCTATATTCGATGTCAGCAGATTCCTTTTTTGTAGAAATGCTTTCTTTGCCTGAGCCAACCTACTTTTAATATCCTCTTTGCTTCGTCCATCACTGGTTATTCTGCTTCCTAAGTAACAGAAGTCTCCTACTTCCTTCAGCTTTTCACCTGCCAATTTGATCTCCATAGAGGTTTCTGATATATTTCGGCTGCATTCCAGTATTTTTGTTTTACATTTATTTATTTTCATCATGAATTCTTTCCGTAAGACGGAGTCCATACCATTCAAAAACTCATTCAAATCCTCAGGCTTGTCGGCCAAGATGACGATGTCATCAGCAAATCTCAGAGTTGAAATTATTTCTCCTTGAATCTTCACTCCCACTTTAAATTTTTCTCTAATTTCCTTCATTGCTTGTTCAATGTAAAGATTGAAAAGTATGGGTGATAAGTTGCAGCCTTGCCTTACACCTTTCTGAATACCAGCTTCTCTCTCATGTCCTTCAACTCGAATGACTGCTGTCTGGTTTCTGTACAGATTGTATATCACCCTCCTATCCCTGTACTTTATTCCAATTGATTTCAAAATGTCAAACAATTTAGTCCAATCAACGTTATCAAAAGCCTTTTCTAAGTCTACAAAAGCCATGAACGTTCTCTTATCTTTCCTTATTCTACCTTCTAAAATCAGCCTAAGACTTAGTACTGCTTCCCTTGTTCCTACATTTCTCCTGAAACCAAACTGGTCTTCACCCAACTCCGTTTCTATCTGGCTTTCAATCCTCTTGTAAATTATTCTAGACAGGATCTTTGAAGCATGAGTAATCAAGCTGATTGTACGGTAATCTTCACATCTGTCAGCTCCCACTTTCTTTGGTATAGGGATGATTACATTCTTCTTGAAATCAGGGGGTACCTCACCTGTCTCATAAATCCTACACACGAAGTGAAATAACCTGATCAGACCTTCATCTCCTATGCAGCGTAGCAACTCAATCGGTATATCATCTATGCCTGGTGCTTTGTTCCTGCTTAAGTCTTCCAAAGCTCTATCAAATTCTGATCTCAATATTAAATCTCCTTTCGCATCCTCATCAATTTCCTCCTCCCTTTCCATTACATGATTCTCAATCTCCTTTCCCTTATACAAACTCTCTATGTAAGCTTTCCATCTGTCAACCTTTTCTTCCCTATCTGTTAGAGGCTTTCCATTTGTGTCCTTAATATTACAGCACTTAGTCTTCTTTTCCCCAAAAGTATTCTTAATCCTTCGATAAGCTGTGTCTACTTTTCCTAATTTCAGACAATTTTCTATACCTGCACATTTCTCTTTCAACCATTCTTCTTTCGCTTCCTTGCACTTCTTGTTAACCTCATTTCTCAGACGTCTGTATTCTGCTTTCCCCTTTTCATCTCTTAGATTCTTGTGTTTCCGCCTTTCATCCATCAATTCTAGTATATCCTGAGTGATCCACGGTTTTCTACCTATTCTTTCTTTCCTACCAATGTTTTCTTCTGCGGATTTTGTTATTTCATTCTTCAAAAGTGCCCATTCGTCTGCAATTGAAGTTTGTTTAGGGTTTTTCATTAGTCCTTCCTTTATACTCTTCTTGAATCTTTCGTTTACATCCTTCTCTTTCAGTCTGTCTATTGCCCACCTTTTTGGCTTTTGACTTTTCTTCAGTTTCTTCAACTTTAATCTGCATTTCATTACAACCAGATTGTGATCAGAGTTTATGTCAGCACCAGGATATGTTTTACAATCCAAAATCTGGTTTCGAAACCTCTGCTTGACCATAATGAAGTCGATTTGGTAACGCCCTGTATCTCCTGGTCTCATCCATGTGTATATTCTTCTATTGTGGTTATTGAATAAGGTGTTAGCTATGACCAATTCATGCTCGGTACAGAATTCTACCAGCCTGCTTCCTCGATCATTCCTTTCACCTAATCCGAAATCTCCTACTATCTTCCCTTCTCTCCCTTTTCCTACCACAGCATTCCAATCTCCCATTACTATAACATTTTCATCACCCTTGATATACCTCAGAATTTCGTCTATTTCTTCGTAGACCTTTTCAACATCCTCATCATCAGCTTGACTGGTAGGCATATAGACTTGTACCACTGTAGTGCAGGTAGGTTTTGTATTGATTTTTGCTACAATAATCCGTTCACTATATTGCTCATAATATTCCACCCGCTGTCCAAGTTTCCTACTCAATATGAGGCCAACCCCAGCTTGGCCATTGTTTGATTTAGTGCTAATGACCCTATAGTCTCCTGACCAAAAGTCCTGTTCTTCCTGCCAGCGCATTTCACTAATCCCAACCAAATCCAACCTCAACCTATCCATTTCCCTTTCTAAGTTTTCTAACCTTCCACTTCCTAGCAGACTTCTAACATTCCACGCTCCGATCCGTAGAATGTCAGATTTCCTCTTTGTCACTTCTGTGACATAACCACCACTATAGAAGTATGTCATTTTAATTTTTAATTGCAATTGAATCTTTGAATGCAGATTTGTCAGTTAGGAGACATATTTATAGATATTCCGAAGTTGGTTGGAGATATATTAGTTACTAGGATAATGTTAAAGGGACATAAATGTGATATTTCTGCCCTTATAACAGAAAACCTAGTGGTTGGTTGGTTCCTCAGTTTAGGGGCTGCGACAACACGGTCATGTAGGCCTGTGTACCTTGGGTCTGTGTAGAATCTGTCTGATAACCGGTGTTAATTGTGATGGGTTAGTGTGTGTTCTGTTTTTAATTCAAGTAAGGACTGCAGACATTCGATTTTCAAGTAGTTCCAACTTTTGCTACCAAACACCACCGTCAACGACCAACTAGTTGTGCACTTTGTTTGATGCCACCGCAGTCGGCTCCTGACGACGAACGTTGGTACCTAAGAGCGTTAGTCAAATATAACCTATAATTTAGCTTCACACAAGTGTAATTAGTCGAAGGTTCTTTATCATGCCATAAATCTATGACATGGGACCGCCAGCTTTACTTCCCCTCCGAATGAAGGCATACTGAGGGATTTTTAACGATCTTAAAAATCCGACGACTTCGGCCGGGTTTGAACTTGCGACCTTGGGCATAGAAGCTCAGCACGCTACCAACTACACCAACGAAGTTGCTTGAAAACCTAGTGCCTTTGTATATTTTCAATGCATGCTGTTGCTTAGTCATTCTTGTATTTTAATTTCTGTGGATGTCAGCTACACAACCTACAGTATACAGAGTCTGTCCTGAAAGTAGTCGGACCGGATTTTACCCGCGCAGACAGACAGACTGCCCGCAGCTTCTCTGCCTGGGGTTGGTGGAGGGGGGGTGTAATGAAGGCTGGGAGCCAGCCACACAGTTGGTTCCCAGCTGTAGTGGAGTGTAAATCACTTGTCCCCATCACCACTGCAAGTGCACGTGTCATGCTGCGTCATGGTTCGTCTGTTGGAACAGCGCTACGCCGTCAAATTTTGAGTTAGGCTCGGCAAAACCGGGAAAGAGACTCACAATATGATCAAGACGGCTTACGGTGATAACGCCATTGGCAGATCGAGTGTTTTTGACTGGCACAAGCTGTTTTGGGAGAGAGAGAGAGATGAAGTTGAAGACGACGCATGTTCAGGATGAACTTTGAGCACCAAAACGGACGAAAATGTGGAAAGAGAGAAGAAATTTTCGCATAATGACCGCAGAGTAAGTTTTTTATGTGGAGGTCCTTAAACGACTGAGAAAACGCATCGCCCGTCCCGCCCAGCGATCGCCAACTCCTGGCGGCTCCATCACGACAATGCGCCGAGCCACACAGCCTTCCGTGTGCTAGCGTACCTGGCCCAACACAACATTGCAACCCTGCCTCAGCCACCCTACAGTCTCGACATTGCTCCACAAGACTTTTTCCTTTTCCCCCGCCTCAAAACCACCCTAAAAAAGACATTGTCATGGCTCTGTGGAAGCGTTGCAACAGACCATGAAGAGGGAGTTCGACAGCATTCCAGTTAGCGTACGAGGGTTGGAAATCCTACAGGACAGCGGTGTGTGGACGCAGAAGGGTCCTACTTTGAAGAATATTGAGCGTATGTATCATTTCTGCCAATTCTTTTTAAATTGACTCAGTCTCACTACTTTCAGGACGAAACCTGTATTGTTGTTATTAACTTTATTGGTCACATTGAACCACTTGAGTCATTACATGCACTTTTCTTTGAAGGTTGTATTGTTTGGTTCTTGCAATCTGCCCAGTACCTCTTCATTCAGTCTGATCGCAATTTTCTCAATTCATGCAAAATCTCTTCCTCACGATGGTATCCTCATCTTGTCGTGATGTGGGGGCTTGAGAGCCCAAATGATCCTGCGAGCTATGCCGGCGGGAGCGTGAGCTCCTGGTAGGGCCTCCCATGCCGGACAGGTCCAAGTTGATGGGTCAGACAAAGAGGGATACCCTGGTCCTCCAGGTTGGGGGTTGATCATGGGGCTAACAACCCCATATCGAAAAAAATAGCCTGTTATGAACTCCAATACAATAATAGCCGGACTGATGATAATGATAAACGACCTATGCAAGGAAAAGGAAAATGTAAACGGAAAAATGATATGTACATAGTAACCTGGAATGTGAGAACATTGAACAAACCTGGTGCGTTGAAGGGCCTTAAGGAAGAGATGGAGAAATATAGTATAGGAGTGGCTGCGATCCAAGAGATCAAATGGAGAGGAGATGGTATATTGAGAAGTGATAACCATACAATAATGTATAGTGGAGGCGACAGTGGAAGAATAGGTGGCACAGGTTTCCTCGTGGATAATAGGTATAAAACAGCAGTACTGAATTTTAAGCCTGTAAATGAAAGGATATGTACTTTGAGAATGAAGGCACGATTCTTTAATATCACCTTTATATGTGTATATGCCCCCACAGAAGAGGATGAGGATGAGGTGAAAGACACGTTCTACAGTCAGCTTGAACAGGAACTCGAGGGTATATCAAGGCAAGATGTAAAAATCGTGTTAGGTGATTTCAATGCGAAGGTGGAAAAAGAAGAAGCATTTAGAGAGACGGTAGGAAAGGAAAGTCTGCATGAGCTATCAAATAATAATGGACAGAGACTCATCGACTTTGCCATGGGAAATGAAATGATTGTGAAAAGTACATGGTTTCAGAGAAAGAATATAAGGAAAGTAACGTGGTGCTCACCAGATGGAACCACATTCAACCAAATTGACCATGTGGTAATTGATAGAAGACGCGCATCTGATATACTCGAAGTAGATAGTTGTAGAGGAGCGGATTGTGAATCTGACCATTTCATGGTAAGGGTAAAATATAGACAGCATATAGCAGTGTACAGATCTGGAAAGATGAGGTAAGACCCTAGAAGGTATAATGTCTTAAAACTTAAAGAAAAGGAAACTGCCAAACAATATGAAACACATTTAGGGAAGAAGTTGGAGACTAAACAAAATTGGGAGTTAGAGGGAGTAGAACGAAAATGGAGTATAATGAGGGACGCACTACACGAAGCTGCAGTACTGGGGACAGAAGAAAGGATTAAAAGACAAATCTGATTCGATGAAGAATGTAAAATAGCTATAATGGAGAGGAATGCTGCAAGGGAGAAAATGATACATAGACCAACGAGAAACAATACAGAAGAACATAAAAAGAAAAGGAAAGAGGCAGATGGAATTTGTAGAAGAAAGAAACGAGAATCAGAGAAGAAATGGATTGAAGAGCTAGAAGAAGAATACAATAATCAAGAAGTAAGAAAGTACTATAAAAGAATACAGGAAGAGAAGAAGGGCTTTCAACCCCGAGCAGTTTTCTGCAGAGATAAAGAAGGAAATTTCATAGGAGGAGAAGAACAGATTTTAGATCGATGGGCTGAATATTTCAGCGAGCTGCTCAATGCTACTGCAGAGACGGTATTGCTAGAACAGGAGGGTCAAGAGAATAACCAACCATGGTTCAAGGATAACACTGATGCAATGCCAGTACCCGTGCCGACGCTGGAGGAGGTTAGTTTGGCAATTAAAAGCTTGAGGAATAACAAAGCCCCAGGAGGTGATAATATTTCAGCAGAGATGATTAAGTGTGGTGGGGAACATTTGGCAAAGCTGGTACACCAGTTGATTGTGGAGATATGGGAGAAGGAGGTGATGCCAGAACAGTGGAACACGGCCATTATTTGCCCAATCCATAAGAAGAATGATAAAGCAAAGTGTGAAAATTATCGTGGCATAGCACTGCTTAGTGTGGTCTATAAAATCCTAGCCAAGGTAATGGCTATGAGACTTACACCTCTTGTTGAAGAGAGACTTGGAGAATACCAGTGTGGATTCCGACAGGGTGGATCGACGACGGACCATATCTTCACAATAAGGCAAATAATGGAAAAGTGATACAAATATAATGTGGATGTGCACCAACTATATGTGGATTTCAAACAGGCTTATGATAGTGTAAAAAGGAAAACTCTGTATCAGACCTTGATGGACATGGGATTCCCACCCAAACTAATCAGATTGGTGCAAATGACTCTTACTGGCACAAAATGTCGAGTTAAAGTTGAAGGAAGACTCTCAACAGTTTTTGAGGTAAACCAAGGCTTACGACAGGGAGATGTACTGTCCACGCTGCTGTTCAATATAGTACTAGAGAGAGTAATGGGGAAGATAGATATCAGCAATCCAGGAGGCATGCTGTTCAACCGTATGAGCCAAAATCTAGCGTAAGCTGATGATGTAGGTATGCTGTCACGAAGACTGAAAGATCTTGAAGAAGGGTTGGGACGGTTAGAAAAAGAATCAGAAGAAGTAGGATTACGAGTGAACTACAACAAAACTCAATATTTATTAGTATCTAGGAGAAATACTGTGGAGAAAGATAAATATATAAATTTATTTATAAACCTAAATGGGGAGAATTTTGAGAGGTGTAAAAGTTTCAAGTATTTGGGAATACTGGTTACTGAAGATAATAGCACAAGAGAAGAAATAAAAGCAAGAATTGCAGCCGGTAATAGAGCTTATTGGGCACTGATAAAAATCCTCAAAGCACGCATCCTCAGTAGAAGATCAAAGGTGACAGTGTACCGAACAGTTATAAGACCAGTGGTAATGTATGGCTCGGAAACATTGACTATGACTGTGACAGAAGAGGAGCTTTTGAGAAGATTGGAAAGGAAAATACTGAGGAAGATTTATGGAGCAGTGAATGAGGCAGGAAGATGGAGAATATGGGAAAACAAAGAATTGGAGGAATTATATGGGCATCCTGATATAGTTTTGGAAGTAAAGAGTAATAGGCTAAGATGGCTGGGACATGTGGAGAGAATGGCAGGTGATAAGAGTGGTTAAAAAGACCTATAGAGGAAATCCAGGTGGAAGAAGATGCAAAGAAAGACCTAGGAAACTATGGTTGGATGACGTGGAGGATGACTTACGCAAGATGGGAATAAGAAGATGGAGGAAATGTGCAGAAGATCGTCAGGATTGGGCAACGATTGTTGGAGAGGCCAAGGTCCTACATGGACTGTAGCGCCGAGGAGTAGTATGCAAAATCTCTATTGGCCTCCTGTGTGTCATTTCCCCGAAAATTTGTAAGTCTAAAAAAAGTTTTCTGTATCTGCTATCTGGAGGCCAACTAATTTGAGGTCCTGTTGGATTTCTTGGATCCCCTTCCCTCCCGTCTTTCTTTTTCTAGATTATTATTATTATTATTTTGTATGTGTTATGTGGACTCAAAATTTTCAAAAACAGATTCTCTGTGTTTTACAAGAAATGCCCATATCCCAAGAAACTGCAAGAAACCCAAAGGATGAGATTGTTCTCTGGAATTGACGGAGTTTTTCCTCAAATTGTGGCATAACATTTCTTGTCAATATGGACCTAATGGATTCTATTATGGAGTCGAATAAAGCTGAGGCTATTTCATTGTCATAATTTGGATAACCATGGACTACGGTATATACATAGCTTCTACGCAAATCAATGGCCAGTTTGTTGATGCTGTAACCCATCCAACCCTATCTACAAAAAAGCACACCGATTGATAAGGCCAATCTTGAAGATATAGCCAAGGCTATCTACTATGTTCCAGACAGACATAAGGCTTTCTATGAAGAATTTAAGGAAGGTTGTGTCTATAAAGAACATACATCAATGAAGAAGCATCCAGGAGAAGATGTGAAATCAGGAAGGGCAGTAAACCAAGAAGAAGAAGAACAAGATGAAAATATATGAACATTATACCTAATAAACAATCAAGAGTTAGAAACGCCAAATGTTTTTGAGTTGTTTTCAGTTCTTTGATTGGATTTTTAAGGGAATAATTTTGTAGTTTTTCAAATATGATTCCTTTTAAGTCAGTGATTTAGTGAAAGTTTTTGATGAAGTTATTATCTCTTTACCGGTTCTATGCAGCCCTCTCGAGATTTGATAAAAAAAATAAAATTGCTTTCGATGTGAGATTTGTGTGTTTTCATACAAATTTGGCTTCATTGAAATATGATATTTTAACAAATCGACATTCATTTATTATCATGAGAGTTTAACAGTGCACATGCAATATTTCATGGTATCTGTGTAGTTGGTAGCAGGCTGAGCTTCTATGCCTAAGATCATGGGTTCAAACCCGGCCGAAGTCGTCGGATTTTTTAAGAGTGTTAAAAATCCCTCAGTAAGCCTTCCTTCAGAGTGGAAGTAAAGCAGGCGATCCCCTCTCACAGATTTATGGCATGAGAAAGAACCATCTACTAACTACTCTTGTGAAAGCTAAAATTTGTAGGTTAGTTTGATAGCGTTATATTAGTTCCAATGTTCGCCAGGTGCTGCGATGGCATCTAATAGCCAAGTCCGCAGCTAGGTGTCATGGATGGTAGCATTTGGCAGCAAAAGTAGGAACTACTTGAAAAATTGATTGTGTGCAGTCCCTCTACCTGAATCACAGATAACACACACTAATACAGGCATCACAATTAACACCGGTTATCAGACAAATTCTACACACACCCAAAGTACACGGGGCTACATGACAGCATTGTAGCAGCCCTTAAACCAAGGAACCAACCAACTAACCATAGTATCTGTGCATTATTGTAAACAGCAAATTTTTTCCTTTCCATTTAATTCTACTCGAATAGATAAGTTTGATAAGTTTAATGAATAAAATGCACTATATTGTAGAACAAATGTAATTATGACATATTTTGCATGAAGTAGGACCTCACCAAATAGAATAATTTGAAATCCTGCCTAATTCAAAGAGTTTGTGATTCCCTGAAACTTATTGCGACTTTTCATGCTATTTACTGTTTAATTTAAAATACTATTGCTATTCTGCAACTACAATTCAAATTCTTCAAATTCTTAAAAAGCAAGAAAAAAAAAAAAAAAAAAAAAAAAAAACATGAATATTTTCCTCATAATAAATTCTTTACTCCACACTTTGTTTGTAATGCTCTCTCTCACTAGATGAACACTATACAATGCACGATTTCTTTTAATAATAATGCTATTGGTTTAACGTTCCTTTTAACAACTGTAGGTTTTAGATGCACCGGGGTGCCAGGATTTTGCTCGGCAGGGGATCTTTAATGTGCCAGAAACTCTATCGACAAGGCTCCCTCACATTTGTGCACTCTTAAATGCCAACTGATTGCATCAGGATTCGTTCCTGCAATCTTGGACACAGCAGGCGAGATTGTTACCGCTGGGCCATGCAACCAGTCCATAATTCCTTTTGATGGTGATCGATTTCAACAAACGATTGTTCAAAACAATTGAACACATTTTGTAAATGATACTGCAATTCCATTTGTATGAAACAGAAGGATTGCTTTGTAATTAACGCCTTTCGGATCCATGGAATGAAATTCTCAACTTGTATTTTTTTTCTCAACAACAAATTTATGTTTATATCACATCGGCTATCAACTTTTTGCATTTGTCTAGCGAGTTTTGAAGCCATTTTAGGTGTTGCCTATTAACAATAAATTGACAAATTTTTAGGCAGTCAAACGTGTATTTATGCCAAATTATGAATATATTAGACAACAAATATAAGACTACCTTGAAGAAGCAGAAGAAGAAGAAGAAACCCCCATGATTAAATAATGTGTTGGTTTTAAAACATGTCTCTCAATGCATGCTCATTAGCAACTCACTGTTCCTTGCGAGAGTAGTCAACAGCTAGCAGTGCTATGTCATGCCACAGAAACTAGCTCAGATATCTTCCTCTTCTACAGGCTATGTTATTAGTTTAGTTCCTTAGTTTAGGGGTTGCGACAACACGGTCATGTAGCCCCGTGTACTTTGGGTGTGTGTAAAATCTGTCTGATAACTGGTGTAAATTGTGATGGCTGTATTAGTGTGTATTATCTGTTTTTTATTCAAGTAAGGACTGCAGAGAGTAATTTCAAGTAGTTCCTACTTTTGTTACCAAATGCTACCATCCACGACACCTAGCTTGCGGATTTGGCTACTAGATGGCAACGCAGTTAACACCCGGCGGCGAACGTTGGAACTAATGGAGCGTTATCAATTCTAACCTACAAATTTTGTCTTCACACAAGTGTAGTTAGTGGAAGGTTCTTTTCCATGCCATAAATCTATGACACGGGACCGCCGGCTTTACTTCCCTTTCGAAGGAAGGCATACTGAGGGATTTTTAACGCTCTTAAAAAATCCGACGACTTCGGCCGGGTTTGAACTCGCGATCTTGGGCATAGAAGCTTAGCATGCTACCAACTATGCCACTGAAGCCACCGGTATTAGTTTAAAGAGCATTGACTGATAAGAACCAGCAATATCACTTTACTTGCACTTTCCTTTAATCTTTCTTAACCAAAGCAAGGTTAGGTCATTATGCCAGATGGTAGATCAGCTCACAGCATTTAATACAGTTTGAGCCTCTTTCAAGGTATCCATATACACATATCAGCAGGAAAACAGCTTCTAATCCTGTCTTGGTCAGCTAGAATGTTGGATTTGTCACCCATACAAAACAAAAGGATTGCACAAAAGACAAATATAAAAATTTGATTTATGCTAGTAAATTTTGAACTTCGGCTGCAGCGGAATGATAACTGACTGGTCTACAAGACACCATAAAACTTCATTTGATTCAATGCCCATGTGAAAATAAGAATTGGTATATCCTCAGAAAATCTAAAGCAATAACTTAACGCTTTCTTTGATGTTCAAATTTAAAGAAAAGCCTAGTAGTTAACATTAGTTTAGATTAACAGATCAATGAAAAAATCTGTTGATGTTATCCAATCCTATAGAACTTGGTAAATTTTTAACATAGATGATAGGTAGATGATAGCACATTATTCCTCCATCAAAGACAGAAACTTTAATAAAAGCATACCAATGATTCATAAAATCTTGTTACAATGAGCATTAACTGTTATTGTAATTGTTATTTATTACTTGTCCATATTATACAAGATCAACACTAATTTAATGATTTAATGCACCACCTTTTCCAGACCACCATTCTTTGAGGTGTACCTCACACCCTAGGTCTCTCAGAGCAGCAATTGCTTCATTTTCACAGTTGCCCTTATGTGTTGCAATAGCACTGTTCAAAACATCCTCAGCACCCATCTCAAGAAAACCATCGCAAAGTGTTCGAGCTCGGCAGACAATATTTCGTATCGCTGAACTGCCGTTTCTCTGAAACAGAAGACATACAAGATTACTTAATTCTCTTTATATACTAACAAGGAGAATATACTATGTTTTCATTACCAATTTCATTCAATTTTCTTGGTAGTGAGAGAATAATTGTGACCATGTATTTACATTAGGCTTATGTCAAGATTGCTTTTTAAATTAGCAAGCTGACTAAGATTTTAAGTTTGAATAGTCAGAAATGAGCCTGTGGTTTATCTGAGATTACTTTATATTCCCCCCCTCCCCCCTCTCTATAATTTCCACTGTTCTATACTTATTTTACAGTTTAATGGCATAAGTTACTCGCGTAGTTTATCCATACTGGCACATGTTTACACTCTCTAAGAATTCAGCACATTGTAGACGTCTTCTTCATCACTTTCCTGCTTCCTGTAATGTGAAGCAATCAAAGTGCTCCATCCCATAGGATCTTCTGTAATCATGTTGAGGGTCTCAAATTCACAAATAATTAAACAGAGAATGTTCGCGGTAGAACTGTACAAAATTTGCTGATAATTTTAATAATGATAATAATATTGTATGGCCTCGGGTGCCGGGTGCAAGCTTTGTTATTTGACACACAGAGGGTAGCTTGCATGTCAAATTTTGTTGTTCCTTGTAGCACTATGAAAGTCAAGGAGGTTAGATATCTAATCTCCTTGAACACTATAGCGCTTTCTAGTAGAGAAATGAGGAACTTTGTGTTGGCGGAAACTCCCGAGATTAATTTTGCCATTATGAGCACAGCCTAATGAATTCAAATAGGTTCTTTGACATGCCAACATCGTATGACATGTGTGTCGTAATTTTTGCCACCTTTCAAAAAAAAAAAAAAAAAAAAACACTTACCATGGCCAGGAGCGAACCTGCAAGCTTGAGGTTAGTAGACCGACACGTTAACCACACACCCACCGTGGCAAGCATAATTTTAATATCTTACTTATAATTTCATTAATATTAGGTCTCTCTGTTGCAATGCAGGTGCACTGCTTTCTTGATCTCATTCCTTCACCATGATACTTTCCTCTGTGCAGTGACTCCATAAAATGTTAACAGTAGACAATCTCCAAGCATCAATTAGGTTGTCATCTTTCATGACATCACAAATCTCAACAAGCGCGATCCACTGTATGAATGGGGACATTACAATACTCAGTTGTGGTCAGTTGAAGTGAACGGACGTGTTTTCCTGTTGCTGAAAATAATGGGCTGTTCCCTGGAGTCTTATTGCGCGAGGATCGGGTCGTGGAATGCCAGGATAGTTAAGTGGTACCGGGCCTCCCAGTGCAAGTGTGCAACATCGGGTCTGAGTAACTAGTTGTTCATCGCCCTAGTAATAGCGGCGCTATTATATTGGTGGAGTAGAAGTAAATCCAGGTCATGCTACTTCTAGTGTTATCCAGGTGTCTGATAAAGTGTTCTACAAGTAGCAAAGTTTTGAAAAACGGCGTTGTGCAGTTTGTGCGAGACATGGTTTCACTTTGGCTATGTTCGGATGAAGAAGGACGAATGTGATGCAGGTAACTGGTTCTGTAAAAACTGTGACAATCTGGAACTTTTGAGATAGCAAATTAAGTCCAGGGATCTTATTATACATGATTTAAAGGCAAAGCTTAACGAATCGGAGGAGACTTTAAAGGACCTGACGGAGCGTATTTCAGGGGATGAAGCTACAAACCAGGCTGAGGAAACTGAGGATGACGTTATCATAATGGGTGATTCTATGACATGGTGGAGTGCGAATATCTCGAGGAAATAAGGCACGAAAGTGTGTGGTGTTATCCGGGGATTAAAATTGACCAGCTTGCCCAACAAGTGGAAGAAGCTAATTTAGAGGACTGTGAAAAAGTTAAAGTGTTGATGCTCCAAAAGAGGGCTACAGCTGATTACATCATGGGGGAGCTCTACAAACTAGGCAGAAAAGCTAAAAGCAAGTTTAGGAATGCAAAAATTATAATGAGTGGCATTGTGCGACAGGGAGATTTTCCATTAAGGCGAGTTAAGACTGTAAGTGACCGCATGGACTGGGTATGTGCACAGCTGGGATTAGTTTACATAGACGCAGACTGCTGGATTGGTGGCCACGACTTGGCCCGAGACGGGCTGCATTTAAATCGACGGGGCACTTTCAACCTAGGGAGCCTACTTGACAGGGTCATCGGTTCGTGCCAGCTTTCGTGAGGAGGAGCACGCCTAGAGGTTGCCAGCCGACGGGAACAGAAGGAGCTATTTCGGGATATTTGCTGTGGAGGTAAGATTAAGATAACTGCAGGTTAATTGTCAGAGTTAAGGAAATAAATTAATTGGATTTTGGAATCTTGTAGAGATGTATTCTCTGGACATTGTCATTGCTACCGAATCACGGTTGTATGAGGATATCAATAGTAACGAAATAATTCAAGGGACCTACAAAATGTACAGAAGGGATCAGGGGAAGCGAGGTGGTGGGCTATTTATTTGTGCACGCAAAAATATAGCTACTAATCTCGGATAAAGGAAATAAATTCTCTCTTCAGGGGCCTATAGAGCATCGAAAGGTAACTTTTCGCTCCTCGACACACTGTATGATAAAACTTGTATGGGTAATGCAATGAAAAAAAAAAAAGGGAGGGGGATTTTCTCAAGTAGTTGACTTCCCTACTAGAGACAATAATACCTTAGATGTTTATCTCTTAAAGCCTGTAGAGCTGTATATTAACTGTCTGAATGTACCGGGAATTAGTGACCATTCTGGGGTTGAATTAAATATTAGATATTGTGACATTACAAACTTAGAATCTGATATAGCAAAAAAATGGAGTTTTCAGATGAGTTGAGAAAATCCCGATCTGAAAGAATGAAAAAGTACTGGAAACAGCGCAAGAACCAAGCAGTACTACCTTCAAAGAAGAAGTGATTGTGGAACGACTCAAGTGGCCCAATGTGACCAATCAAGATTAATAATAATAATAATAATAAACTAGGAAGCGGAAGGAAGGAAGCTTGTAGTTTAACGTGACCATTAATCTCGAGATCATGAGCCACGGGACCTCCTTTTTACGTGGAATCTGAACCACAGGACATGGCATTTCACTTCGAAAATCTCACATTCATTGACCGGGAATCGAACCCGGACCGCCTTGGTGAGAGGCATACAGCTAGACCGCTGAGCCACCACGCCCCCTTAATAAACTAGGAGGTAGGGCCATGGCACAATACCTTATTTCCTCTCATAATCGTCGCACATTTTTAGCCAAAAATTCATGGAAAAAGCAGGGTGCGACGATTATGTGAAGAATATTTAAGTTCAAAGAATATACTGTATCATTATTTGCTGCACGGGCCAGTCATTCGCGTAGCGCAAGTCATAGCCTGCAGTGAGAGACAGGCTTCTTACTACTGACAAGGTCACGACAGGTTAAAGCTCGCGGAATGTGCTGACGAAGCTGGCCGTTCGCGTCCCGGTTCATAGCCCGCAGGCATAACAACGAGATTACTTTCTCCTGACAAGAGCACGCCAGATTATACGCTCGTGGAATGTGCTAAGTGACGAAGCTTGCCGCTCGCGTCACAGTTCATAGCCCGTAAGCATAAAGACGAGATAGTTTTCTTCTGACAAAGTCGTGCCAGGTTATAAAGCCGCAGCAGCACGTGCAACTGACAGGCGCACAAATACGAATATGCTATGTGATGATTATGCGATGAAATTTTATAAACCTATTTTAGCGTTTGAAAAGTGAGGTGCAACGATTACGCGGTGGCGACGATTATGCGAGGAAATACGGTACTTGCAGGTGATGTTTAATGTGTCCATAAACTATGTGCAAATCCAAGATGAATGGAAAAGAGCTACGGTAGTCTCAATATTTAAGGGAGGGAGCAGGCTTGAATTGGGCAACTACGGACCGGTTAGCTTAAGTCCATTGTTTGTAAGCAGGTGGAGCATCTCATTTGCGACTACTTGAGGGAACAGTGGGAAATTTTATCATGGTTTAATGATAGGCAACATGGATTTCGGAAAGGTTACTCATGCGAGAGTCAGATGCTATCACTTTTTCAAGATACTGTATTAGCGAATCGTTAGACAATGGAGTTTAAGTCGACGCCATAGTTATAGATTTTGCGAAGACATTTGATATCGTCGCAACGTTGCTCATACTGGTCTGTATTGACGCAAATTATTACATGTAATAATTTGATGTTGTGCCGCATGACATGCTACTCCATAAATTAGCTTCAACAAAGATTGATAGAAGAGTAATTTTATGAATCCAAGAATTTTTGACCGGTCGTTCCCAGAAAGTGAAAGTTGAAGACCTATTCTCGGATGAAATTACCGTAACGTCGGGTGTCCCACAGGGCAGCATAATCGGAACTTTGTTATTTTTGGCGTTTATAAATTGCCAAATGGGATTCGCAGTGACTGTCGATTCTATATTGATGATTGTGTAATATATGCGACGTTCTGCAGGAAACCATTCCGTAAGTCAGAAAATCTCATTTTTGGTTTATTTAATATTTTGATAGTAGGTTAAATTTGCGACCATTTTCGTTAAAACTAGAAGTATTTATCTTAAAAACAGATTATTTTATGAAATATTGAAGTTATAGGTCGGAATTTATTGAATGTCGAGAAAATCAATTTGAAAATTTTGTATAGTGGCCGGACAATATATTAAATATTTAAGAAGATCTGACTGTTTCACTAGATGAAGGAAGATCAGCATTGTGTATTAAAATAATATTTCATAAATATATCGGAGTTTTATTCTCTAGAAAGTATTGTAAATATATAAAAATGTTCAAGATAATGAAAGTGAAACAGAAAATTTTAGTCTTGCAAGACTCAAGTAGGCCTACACAGATGTTCTGTCCGAAGTGCAAACAATATCAGGAAACAATAATAGTATCTGTGATAATGTTAATAATAATAATAATAATAATAATAATAATAATGTCGACTAGAATGAAAATGTTTTGGGAAAAGAAGAAAAAAAGAAGCTGAATCTTTAATATTGTTTTTGAGATATGTATATACTTGTTTTGGTTAAGTGCTCCAATGAGGGCGTAACATATGTAAATAAATAAATAAAAAAATAAAAAAAAAAAATAATGATGACCACCAAACTTCTACATTACAAAACTGTCATCAAACCGGCAAGTCTCTACGCAAGGGAAACACTTACACTCAATAAGAAATATGAACTTGAAGACATCAAGAAAGAAGAAAGAAAAATCATTCGAAAAATACTGGGAGCAAGACTCACTCCTGACAGGTACCGACTACAGTCAATCAAGACAACTGAAAAATACTCAAACATCGAAGTTGACTTCCGAAAAAGACGATTGAAATTCTTCAGGCACATAAGTAGACTGCCGAATACACGACTAACCAAAAGAATACTAGATTACACATCATCACTCAAAAGTACAATACCATGGATGAAAGAAGTACAAAAAGACATGCGAACTGCTAACATAACCGACACATCAGACAGAGACTCCTTCCGTAACAAATTGAACTACTGGGAAGTCCAACCAGAGCAACCAAAACCTACACCATACAGACCTCAATGGTCTGACGAAAGAAAATTGGCATTCTCCAACAGAATGAAACAATACTGGCAAAATAAGAAAAATGTCAAGAATTGAGTCAAATTGCTTAACACTTTCCAATATTGAGAATATATGCTGTAAATAATAAATAATGATGATAATATTTAATTTAGATTTTGGCAAAGGGCATAACTACATTTTTAAAATATCTCGTGAACCAATAATTGTACAAAGTCATGCAAGGATTCAAATTAAAGGGCGTAACACCCTCTTTGCCGTGGATTATTTACATTTTTCAAATTTTGCCCAAGGGCTTAACTACACATTTCAAAATTTTGTTTTTGTAACTATTGTTTTATTAAATTAATTTATTTAATGTTCTGTGTTAAGAAGTCAATTTTTTTTTGCACTTCTTTGTGTTAAGAAGTGCAAAAAAAATCAGGAATCATTAATAGTATATGCGATAATGTTATTAATAATAATGATGATAATGATAATAATAATAATAATAATAATAATAAGAATCAGCATAATTCAGAACATATTAATGTTGGATATTAAAAACGTTCTGAAACTACACATAGCTAGAAAGACACCGGAAATTTCCTGACCAGGTTCCTGAGCTGGCGGTCCACACACATTAAAATTACCATTTACAAAATATGCAGCCCAGTACATGAATAATTCTATAATAAATTATTGTAACTATACATTATCCTGAAGTACGAGCTGGTTATTTCGTATTTTACCCTAAGAAGACATTGTAGGAACGCCATTGAATAAACCATACCTTAAGTCGCAATGTTAAATTCCCATTGTGACTTAAGGTATGGTTTTGTTAAATTACACAACCTGTTTCCAAGGTTATTTTGAAGACTTTACCATATCATGATGACACATCCAATGCTCGCATCATCTAGTTCAAAGATCCGGCTAACAGATGCTGCTGAAATCTAAAAATCAATATTTTTCGCCCTTCTCGGCTCTTTGCCACGTAGCGAAAAATTTTGTCACGCGACTTAAGGTATGGTTTCCTGGAGAGCGTCACATCGAAAGATCATCATCATCATCGGCTTTAACTCGAATCCGAGTATAAATCTTCTTCCTTCAGTCCAGTTTGTGAATGTGTAAGGTGACTAAAGAGTCCAATCCTGGCATGGAACAAGCGTCCACACAAGTCACATAGTATTGCTATACTTGCCACGGTGGGTGAGTGGTTATAGTGTCGGACTACCAACCCCAAGATTGCAGGTTCGCTCCTGGCCATGGTAAGTGATTTTTGTACGGCGACAAAAATCACGACACTCATGTCATACGTTGTTGGCATGTTAAAGAACCCATTTGAATTCAGTAGGCCGTGTTCAATGGCAAAATTAATCTAGGGATTTTCCGCCAACACAAAGTTCCTCCATTCTCTACTTGAAAGCGCTGTAGTGTCAAAAAGTTTAGATATCTAACCTCCTCGACTTTCATAGCGTTCAAAGGAACGACGAAATTCGACATGCAAGCTACCCTCTGGGTGTCAATTAACAAAGCTTGCACCAGGCACCCGAGGCCATACGATATTATTATTATTATTATTACATAGTATTGCTGGAGGAGGACGTGGTTGGGCTGCTCGAAGTTTCCTAGCTTGACGCTTGGCCTCTTCATGTATGCGTCGATCCCTTTCAAACGTCTTCACAGTATCCGAGATGGTACGGCGCCAAGTTGAGCGTCTTCAGCCAGCATGTCCCAGGTTTGTGAATCAAGACCTGTCAATTTCAGGGTCTACTTAAATTGGTCCTTGTAGCACCTCTTAGAACCACCATGAGGTCTGGTGCCATAGCATAACTCACCATATAGCATTTGACGAGGTAATCTCACATCATCCATCCGATGGACATGGCCAATCCATCTAAATTGGTGACCTATTATGGATGATTCTATGCTGTTGATTTGAGCCTTTTCCAGAACAGCAATATTGGTAATGCGGTCTTCCCATTTAATCCTCAGGATTGATCGAAGTTTTTGTAGGTGGAAACGCTCAAGCTTCCTAAGATCACGTCGGTAAAGGGTCCACGTTTCACAGCCATACAACAACGTAGAAATGACTACTGCTTTGTACACCATAAGCTTTGTACTCATGGACAGATCTTTATTCATGAAGACCCGGTGCGCTAATCGTCCATATGCTGCATGGGCTGCGCCAATTCTCTTATCCACATCCTGCTCACAGAAATGGTACTGCCCAGGTACGAGAAGTGGTCTACCTGTTCTAATGGCAAATTTGAGATGGAGATATTGAACTGAGGAAGAGGTGTGCCTGGTGAAGGTTGTGCCAAGACTTTAGTCTTATTGACATTTATGGTAAGACCAAAGCGATCACATGCACTTTTGTAACGATTAACTGACTCTTGCAGCTCTTCTGGTGTGAGAGATGGTGTCGCAGCATCATCTGCATACAACATGTTAGTAACCTTAGTAACCTGAGTTTTCCTCAAGGAGCGGAGACGAGTTAGGTTGAAAAGCCCTCCATCAGAACGATACTTGACCTCCACACTGCAGCCAAGTACAGGGCAAAAAGCGTTGGAGCCAGTACACATCCTTGTTTCAGTCCATGGGTAATGGGAAATTCATCGGACAACTTACTGTATTCTGATGGCAAACCTGACCTGTCATGCCATCATGGAGAGCCTTGATTAGATCTACAAAACGCTGAGGGCAACCAAACCGCTTCAGCACTGCCCACATGGCTGGTCTTGGAACCGAATCAAATGCCTTTTCCAAGTCATAAAAGACTCAGAAGAGTGGATTCTGTTGTTCTCTACATTTTTCTTGTAGCTGCCTCACACAGAAAATCAAGTCAATTGTGCTTCTGGACGTTCTAAATCCGCATTGTGACTCTGGGAGGATCCTCTCAGAGATAACCTTGAGGCGGTTAAGTAGAATTCTTGCCACAAACACTGCGATCCCCCTTTTTAAAGATAGTGATGATAGTGGCATTCTTTAGGTCTCCAGGTACCTTTCTTGATTCTCATATTCTGAGGATAAGGATGAAAATTCTTGTTTTGAGGGAATGACCTCTGGCTTGAATTAGTTCCAGAGGGATTGTAACGGTTTGGCCCTCACGTTGAGTGACAAGTGTAACGGTTTCGCTTTGCTCCACGTTGAGCGTACAAGTGTAACGGTTTGGCTGCCCCTAACTGTTGGGTGATAAATGTAACTGTTTACCTTTGCCTAAGCTATGTTGTTTTAATGGGCGCCAAGACCTCAACGCAATGTTGAAATCTAAATTTGTATTTAACAATGTCTAGCTCTGGTAGAACACCTTCAAGAATCTATTCACTCAGATCGTGGTATGATTTGATCATTAACCCAACAAACAATTGTATCAGGAGAAGGAATTGGTCTATATCTAATGCTACCTACTGAAAGCAAAGATTGCATTGTAAAAGAAATGAATTTATTATATAAAACAAGTATTGCAAAATTAATAATAATAATAATAATAAGTATAAAATTTAAATTGGAGCGTTGCGATTTTAATATTACCGATAGAAAATTACGTGAAAATGGAGTCTGATAAATTATTGATTTTACTCTTATTCCCAAGCTATGAAGTTACTGAAATACTGAATTTAAATCAAAGAGTTACGAGAGATTGCGTACTTCTGCGTCATTCGCGCTTACCACTGGAAATTGCCGAAGCCTTTCCCTCGTACTGGATGATGCTGTGAGCTTCCCACAGTCTCCTGGATGTCGTCATCTTCGTCGATGTTTGATGATATACTGGTAGATTAGATAACTCTATGGTCCGATCATTGGAGCCAAACACTCGTACAACCACACTGGTTAAGTTTTATAAAGATAGTCCTCCACTCCACGGAACATCGGAGCGACTCACACGTGCAACCGTACTGGTCAAGTCTCACACAGATTGTACTCGCCTCCACGGAACATCGGTGCCACTCGCACGTGCAACCATACTCGTTAAGTTCTACACAGATAGTCCTCGCCTCCACTGAACCTCGGAGCAACTCACACGCGCAACCGTACTCGTCAAGTCTTACAGAGATTGTCCCTTATTCCACGGCGCGCCAAACGATATATGCACTCGTCGGTCTCCCACTCCAGTGCCGACTTCCAGCTTACGTGGTCTCCACTGATTGGCTGAGCACCCCGCTATACTCCCCTCCTTAGGCTCAATACACACTCGGTGAAGTCGATTGCCGTTCCATACATCCGCCTTTTCTTGACGCTGCGACCCAGCCTTGTGTAATGCTTCTTGACAAGAATCAGCCTGTATCTGAATTCCCAGTGAGTCATGTCTCTCGTATTACCCTAACTATCGAAACTTCGTAAAATTCCGTAATCACATAATTTTCTATGATAATGTCGTTCGTAATAATTTGCTTGATAGTGTTTTCTAAGACATAGAAAACCTATCTGTATGCTTATACTTTCATAAAATGCTCCGAAAAATACCTTAATAATAATTATAATAAATTAATAATAATAATAAATTAACATGAAAAATTCTCTTGGCTGAACAATTTGCCGCGTAAATAAATATAGAATGGCTTCCTACTGACCCCTCGAAAAACACGTTACAGGATGTTATCTGGGCCAGGTGCTTTTCTGGGTTTCAATTGGGTGAGAGCTGCACTGAATTCATGATAAGTAGGAGGTACTGCCAACCACAGTTGTTCAGGTTGTTGCGGCACATCACAGAGGAAGTCTTCAGCAGCTTCTGATGGACGATTTAGGAGATTGGAGAAGTGCTCCTTCCAGCGTTCCAAGATTTCTTGACTGTCAGTAAAGGTAGTAGAATTATCAACACTTTTCAGTGTACCTGATGATGAGCGAGATGCTCCATATATTTCCTTGAGTACGGCATAGAAGTTCCTCAAGTCTCGAGCATCCGATAGTCTCTGCAGTTCCTGAGCCTTCTGTTGCCACCAAGTATTCTTAATCTGCCTTATCTGCGTCTGGCATTTACCCTTGAGTTCCAGTAGTTTATCTCTCTTTGTGTTGGAAGTTGGGTCTTGAAGATGGGCAAGATAGGCATTCCTTTTGGCATTGATGAGAGACAGAATTTCCTCATTGTTGTCATCAAACCAGTCTTGTTTTTTCCGCACTATAAAACCAATGGTTTCCTCAGCTGACTGTGTGATAATCTTCTGTAATGTGGCCCATTCTTGCTGAATATCATTTGTTACTGGGTTTTCTGATAACTGGGTGACGATCCTGTTTCCAAAATGTTTGTACATGGATTCATCCTGAAGTTTGGATGTATTAAATTTCTTTCTTGGCAAATTTTTGATGTTCCTAGGTGGTTTAGGTCTGATGGATATCCTGAGCTTACATATAAGAAGTTTATGATCTGTCCAACAATCGTCTATATTCCTTGCTGTTCTGGTAATTAAGAGTGTCCTTCTTATCACATTGCCGGGTAATGATATAATCAAGAATGTGCCAATGTTTGGAACGAGGATGCATCCACGTGGTTTTGAAGCGGTCAGGTAGCCGGAACTGCGTGTTGGTAATGAAAAGTTCGTGTTCTGCACAAAGACCAAGAAGCAACAGTCCATTGGGATTACATTTTCCAAGTCCCTGTTTGCCCATCACATTATTCCATAGCCTGTGATCTTTCCCAACTCTGGCATTGAAGTCACCGAGAAGCAAGAGTTTATCTGCAGATGGTACCTTGGAGATGATTTCACTTAGCTGATTATAGAACTGAGCCTTTACTTCATCATCAGAATCTAAGGTAGGAGCATAGGCAGAGATGAGTGTCATAAAGGAACCTCCTGAGAGTGGTATGCGGAGAATCATGAGCCATTCACTGATTGCAATGGGCGTAAGTTGGTGATAATTTACCAGTTTGGTCCTCACAGAGAAGCCCACACCATGAATACGACATTCACCCTCCTCCTTTCCTTTCCAGAAGATGGTATATCCTGTTCCAGATTCAGTAATCTTGCCTTCAGAAGACAGCCTAGTTTCACTGAGAGCAGCAATGTCAATGTTGAGTCTTGATAACTCATGGGTTACGAGAGCTGACCTTCTCTCAGGTCTAACGTTATTGTCCAAATCAAGCAAGGTTCTGATGTTCCATGATCCAATAATCAATTTGTGATTCTTTACTGTTTTTGAGTTTCGACCGCATGAGGGGTGACCTGCTGAGTGCGGTTACCCAGCCGGACCAAGATTATGACTTCCGATGTTTAGCCCACCTTTTCTAGGGCCTTCCCCATGTGGGGTGGGCAGCGGTGATCCTAAATAGGCCTGCCCAAACACAGATGCAGGACCGAATTCCTGAGTAGTCACAGAATCTCTGGAAGACGACCATCACACATCTGCTGCCAACGTGCAGGTCCGAACTAGGGGCTTCCAGTTACACGCATAACCTGCCCCCACCGTCCATATCCCATCGCCGTTGGACTTTGAAAAGTGACGTTCGGAAGAAGTGCCACTGGTGTGAATTTGTTTAGGGTGGATCTCAGCTTGCCAGGACGAGACCCACACACTATGATCTCTGAGCCTTATCCTGCGGCTCACAAAGAATGAGATATGCAGGACCGAACACAGAGACTGCAACGAACTGCCGCATACTCAAGCACTACTGAGGTGCGCCTTTACAGCCAGTCCGTCTGGCGTGGCCTCTTTCGACTCTATGACCGTTGGGAGCCATGAGAGTGATTGGCTCCTCCTCCGCTCATTTTGCCGTTGGGCCAAAACCTGCACATCATAACTATGGACAATAGTTTGCCTATTAAACCTGAGCAATAGGCTGCCCCTTCCGCCAATCACACTGTGCCAGAGTTCACCTCTTTCACTGCAGGTACCGTTGAGGACTTCACCGTAACCCTGGCAAGGGACCCTAACAAGGTACTACCAGCCGGGCCAGCTGGACCAGGGTTTTTTAAAGAGGTGTTACTCACAAGACAATGCAGTACTTCAAGATGACCTGAACCTGGTCTATAAGTGAGCTATTGAAAATAAATACAAGAAAATGTAGTCTCATAAAAATAGGGAAAGGCGAAGGCAAGATTTTCAATATAACATTGGCTCGGAAATACTTGTAGCAGACGATTCTTGCAAATATTTGGGCGTTCACGTAGGGAATGATATGAAATGGAGTAGTCGTGTAGGATGTGTAGTTTCTAAAGCTTACAAATCTCTGCACTTTGTAATGAGGGTATTAAAAGGAAGTAGTACCTCTGCTCAAGAATTAGGATATTTGTCACTTGTGAGACCTATTCTGGAATACACCTCGGCGGTTTGGGTTCCATATCAAGTAGAGCTCATCAATGAGTTGGAAATGGTATAAAGAAAGGCTGCTAGATTTGTGCTCAGTGACTTTAATCCCAGGAGCAGTGTGAGCCGTATGTTAAAGAAACTTGGGTGGGAATCACTTGAGACTAGGAGGATGAAATCTAAACTGTGCGCTACGTACAACACATATACAAATCAACCAGCATGGTGTGAGCTCATCAAACGTATGGGAGTGATCATCCTTTCAAAGTCAAGGCCCGACCACAGCATACAAATTATGGTAAATATCCTTTCGTAAACCATGCCATTGATAACTGGAATTCTCTATCTGCCGCAGCCTACGAGTCTTTCCCAAACATATAGGTGTGTTTAAGAAATGACTGATGAATTTGTTTAATTGTTATGTATACCTAATTTGCCACCATGGGACACACCCCCAATTGCAAATAAATGAAAGAATGAATGAATGAAAAAAATGTTAAAATTTCCTAAAATGTTCATTGAGTTATGAGTGGAGTTCATACATTGTCACACCCATCTCCTTTTTGAGCCATGTGATCAAGACTCAAACATATGTTCACTACCTTTATTTGGTAAAAATCTTTGTTCTTCAATTTAAAGATCGGACCGCCTATGTGTTTCCGCTCTCTGATAGAGGTCAGTAGTTGTCAGGCTACCTAACAGGGAAACTCCGCCTTTGTCCGGTCCCAAGTCCGGAATGCGAAAGGAGGAGGGTTAGCTGGTTTGGCAACCAGCTGTAAAAACAGCTAACGCCGAATGTTGGGTGGCGGTAAATAACTCGACCCCCTGAAGGGGCCAACGGCTTCTGGCGGATGAGCCCCTTCAGGTGGGGTGATGGTCCCCTCAGTGTAGGAAATGACACTGAAACCCATTACGTATATATTGGCCCAACGGCAAAACGGACGGAGGAGGAACTTTCCTTGTGGTTCTCAAAGGTCGTGGAGGCCAGATGGACTGGCTGTGAAGGCGCAAATCAATTATATTTAGAGTCTGCGGCAGTCCATTGCAGTCACGGTGCTAGAACCTGGACGTCTCATTTCTTTTGTGCTGCATGGTATAGTTCCGAGATCATAGTGTGTGGGTCACTTCCTTGCAAGCTGTGATCCACCTTAAACAAAATCTCGCTTGTGGCACCTTTTTCCTGCTGTCACATCTTTCAACAAGTCCAGCGGCGATGGGATAAGGATGGTGGAGGCAGGTTTTAGGGTTGAAACTGGAAGCCTCTAGTTCGGACCTGCACGTTGGCAGCAGATGTGTGATGGTCGTCTTTCTGAGACCTCGTGACTACTCAGGAGTTCGGTCCTGCATCTGTGTTTGGGCAGGCCTATTTAGGATCACCGCTGCCCACCCCAAATGGGGAAGGCCCTAGAAAATGTGGGCTAATCATCGGTAGTCACACCTTCAGCCGGCTGGGAGGCCGCACCCAGCGGGTCACCCCTTTTGCGATCGAAAAACGAAAACAAAGAATATCCAAACATTAATGATAGGATCCTGGAATGTTCGAACGTTACTCGATTTGAAGGACAATAACAGGCCTGAGCGAAGAACAGCACTCGTTACCCATGAGCTTGGTCGAATGAACATAGATATTGCTGCCTTAAGTGAAACCAGATTGTCCAACGAAGGTAAAATTACAGAGTTCAGGTCAGGTTACACCATATTCTGGAAGGGAAAAGATGAGGGAGAGTGCCGCATTCATGGTGTTGGTTTCGCTATAAAGACCACACTGGTGAATGATCACCAGCTAACTCCAACTGCTGTCAGTGAAAGAATTATGACTCTTCGAATTCCACTCTCCAGGGGTCACTTTGTGACTCTTATCTCTGCATATGCTCCCACCTTGGATGCTGATATAGAAGTTAAAGATCAATTCTACAACCAGCTGAGCACAATCATCACCAAAGTACCATCTAGAGACAAACTCTTAATGCTTGGCGATTTCAACGCCAGAGTTGGTAAAGATAATCAATTATGGAACAATGTGATGGGAAAACAAGGACTTGGCAACTGCAATGCCAATGGCCTATTACTCCTTGGTCTATGTGCTGAACATGAACTCTTTATTACCAACACTCAGTTCCGCCTGCCGAATCGCTACAAAACCACTTGGATGCATCCTCGCTCGAAGCACTGGCACATCCTTGACTATATCATCACTAGGCAATGTGATAAAAAGGACATCCTTGTCGCCAGGACCGCAAGAAGTGTCGATGACTGTTGGACAGATCATAAGCTCCTTTTTTGCCGGTTGAGGATCTCAATCTGCCACAAACCGAAATGATCCATCCACAACCTGTCGAGACGGAAATTTGACACTTCTAAACTCCAAGTAAAATCAATTGCTACAGATTACAGAAATGAAATCGCAAATAAGCTGGCTAGTCACCCTGTTAGCACAAATAGTGTTGTACAGGAATGGACAACACTTCAGAAGGTCATTACTGAGTCAGCTGAGGAAACAATTGGTTTTGTGAAGAACAAAAGACAAGACTGGTTTGATGAAAATAATGATGAAATTATGTGTCTCATCAATGCCAAACGGGAAGCCCATCTATCCTTTCTTCAAGATCCGTCTTCCAGTGTGAAAAAATCACAATTCATGCAACTTAAGGGGAAATGTCAGGCACAAATCAGGGAAATAAAGAACAACTGGTGGCAGCGAAAAGCTGAAGAACTGCAAAGACTATCTGATGCCCGTGCCCTGCGAAACTTCTATGCAGGCATAAAGGAGGTATACGGCCCAATCCGATCATCAGGTACATTGAAAACTGCTGACCATTCCGCCATTTTAACTGAACAAGGACAAATTTTGGAGCGTTGGAAGGAACATTTCTCTGCACTTCTAAATCGTGCCTCCAATGTTGCCGAGGACTTTCTTCGAAACATCCCTCAGCAGCCCCAACAACCATGGATGGCGGTTCCGCCGACATTCCGAGATTTCACCCAAGCGCTCAATCAACTAAAGCCGATAAAGGCTCCTGGTCCTGATAACATCCCTCTGGAGTTGTTACAAAGTGGAGGTATGGCCTTAAAGACTCGACTTTTTACACTTATCCTGTTAATTTGGGAAACTCGAGAAGTACCTGACGACTTGAAGAATGCTGCCATCATAACTATCTTCAAGAAAGGTGATCGTAGCGTGTGTGGGAACTACCGTGGTATATCGCTATTATCCATTGCAGGTAAAGTTCTCGCAAGAATTCTCCTAAACCGGCTCCAAAGTATCTCGGAGAGGATTTTGCCCGAGTCTCAATTTGGTTTCCGAACCTCCAGGGGCACAACAGACATGATATTCTGTGCCAGACAACTCCAGGAAAAGTGCAGAGAGCAACAGGAGCCCCTGTATTTAGTTTTCTATGACCTGGAAAAGCCTTTGATTCAGTACCAAGACCTGCTATGTGGAAAGTATTAACGCACTTTGGATGTCCAGATCGCTATGTGGAATTAGTTAAAGCTCTTCATGATGGAATGTCTGGGAAGATTCTTCACGGTAACTCTGTATCCGATCCATTTCCAATCACTCACGGTTTGAAACAAGGCTGTGTGCTTGCTCCAACACTCTTTGCATTGTACATGGCTGCCATGATGTATGAATCATCTTCCAACAACCCAGGCACAGAGATTAAGTTTCGCTTCGGTGGAGGTCTTTTCAATCTGGCAGGACTTCGTTCACAGAGACATACCCAAGTTACCCGGGTGACAGAACTGCAGTATGCCGATGACACAGCATCTCCTGCTCCGACAGCTGCAGAGCTTCAACAATCGGTCAATCGCTTTAGCACTGCGTGTGATATCTTTGGTCTCACCATCAATGCAAAGAAAACAAAGGTGCTTGCACAACCTGCCCCAGGATTACCTCTTCCTGAGTTCAATATCTCCATCTTATACTCAACACTGGAGCAGGTTGATCATTTTTCATATCTTGGTAGCATCTTATCTAAACGGTGCATCTGCGAACAGGATGTTGACAAAAGAATTGGGGCTGCCCATGCAGCATTTGGCCATTTAATGCACAGAGTCTTCATGAATAAAGACCTAAAGATGCATACCAAACTCATGGTGTACAAAGCTGTCGTCATATCAACGCTACTGTATGGCTGTGAAACTTGGGACACTCTATCGCCGTGATATCAAGAAACTTGAGCGTTTCCACCAACAAAAGATGAGATACATCTTGAACATCAAGTGGGAGGACTACGTGACCAACACTGCAGTTCTCGGGAGGGCGCATCTCGATAGCATTGAGACAACTATCATCGCTCATCAACTGAGATGGTTAGGCCATGATCACCGGATGAGTGATACCAGGTTTCCACGTCAATTCCTTTATGGTGAACTTTGCTCCGGCACTAGACCTCATGGGGCCCCCTTTGAAGTGTTTTAAAGACCAGTTAAAACACATCATGACGATGACTGGTATAGACATCAACTCATAGGAAACATCTGCTGCGGACCGTTTACTGTGGCGGAACACTACATCGACGGCTGTCAACTTCTTCGAGGAAGAACGTCGCAGACATAAAGAGGCCAAGCGACAAGCAAGAAAGCTTCGTCAGTTGCAACCCCGCCCTCCCCCGACCATTGAGTGCAATTTATGTGGGCGCATGTTTTATGCCAGAATTGGCCTGTTTAGTCATCAGAAGCACATCCACAAGCTGGTCTGAAAAGCTCTATGCAGGAAGAAGTATGTTTACTCGGAATCGAGTTACAGCCGACGACCTAACAGGGACTAGTTGGTTGTGTTGCTAACTGAGTGCGCTTATTGCGACCTCCTTCTGCTACCACCTACCCAGCGCTAGATATTCTCCTGGCGGATAATGTGAGAACCTTACTTCTAACTAATAACAAATGAACTCATAATTAAGAAAACCGCTAAGTAAATACTTTTAGTTGGGCCGTGTGAAAGTAGCAATAAGACAGATTGGTTCCTGCAAAAATGTTGGTGCCTGGTTGGTAGTGCACAACTCTTCGCCGGGAATTGGTTGATTCAAGAAGGGATGATATCTCTCTCTCCTATGTCCGTCACATGGAGGAAAATATGGATTTGAGGAAACCTCAACTGTATTATGAAGAAGCTGGAAAGAGCTGTTTTTCAACATATGATTACTGATCGTCTGATAGTTTTCGCCAAGACGAGAAGGTGAAGAAAGATGACACTTCATGTTGATGGAGAATGGGCAGCCATTGAAAGTGAAAATTGATTGTTTATGTTTTTAAAATTATAATTATTTTTAAATAATGTTTTAAAATTTGTTTTTCTTGAAAGTGCTCGGAAACAAAAGGATTTTAAAGGTAAGTTATATTTTTTCTTTCGTTGGATCCTATATCTAATGTGATAGTTGTAACATGTGGTGTTAGAAACTTTTAAAATATGCGAGATATTTATTCATTTTATTTACAGAGCTACATTTCTTTTCGTCGTAGATTTTCAGTAATGTAAACTTTCTTGTGTTTAATTACCTTAGGATATTATTAATTGAAATTCCGGGTACCTGATATTTTATATCTCAGTAGATACTGCGATTCTGTTAGTCTATTTCGTAAAGATCCGAAGAATTTTTAAAGAGCCTATGTAATATCTTCCTAATATTATCATTTAGACTTTCACGGCCCGTGTTACTATTCATAATGTTGAATTTTGGGCTTATGCTGTGTTTTATTATATTAAAATTCGAGGCATTTCGAAAGAAACCATGTCTTTCTTCGTCAGGAATAATCTGGAATATGACAAATGATTGCTAAGAGAAAGCAACAGAGAACATATAGAAGGTGCCCAAAGATGGGCGCCATTATAGCCCAGAAACATGGTATCCTTACAACTCTAACTACCAGGGCTAGGAGGATTTGTGAAGTGTCTTCTTTACAAGAAGAAATTAATACCTTGCGAACCACCTTTGAGAGCAACGGTTATAGCAAGGCTTTGATTTCTACGGTTCTGAAACCAACAAATAATAATAGGACGTCAGTTGAGAAAAGAGATGTAAGAGGAACAGCTTACCTTCCGTACATACATAACACGACGGATCGTATTGCTAAAATCCTACGTTGGTACAACATAAGGACTGTATTTGGAACTTCTGTTAAGATTAGGCAACTCCTGCGACCAACTAAGGACAGTTTGCCTAAATTGCAACAACCGGGTATCTACAGAGTTCCCTGTACTTGTGGCAAGGTTTACATCGGGCAGACTTCGAGAACAATATGCACTCTCATTAAGGAACATAATAGATGTATCAGGCTCTTTCAACCTGATAAATCAGCTGTTGCTGATCATACATTAACACCTGGCCATGATGTCATGTTCCAAGGAGTGGATGTTCTTGCCCTTATAAAGCAATATCATCCCAGAATCATCAGGGAGTCGGTTGAAATACGTAAACACCCAGATAATTTCAACCGCGACGCCGGCTACAATCTCAGTGAATCCTGGCTACCTATTATCAGAACCCTGAGAAAGTAATTCACTGCTGCTTTCTGTTGTCCCTAACATGGGGCTACAATGGCGCCCATCTTTGGGCACCTTCTATATGTTCTCTGTTGCTTTCTCTTATCAATCATTTGTCGTATTCCAGATTACTCCTGACGAAGAAAGACATGGTTTCTTTCGAAATGCGTCGAATTTTAATATAATAAAACACGGCATAAGCCCAAAATTCAACATTATGAATAATATCTTCCTCTTTGTATTTTGTGCTATTTTAGATTTTCAAAGGTTCTCTCATCTCACTGGTGATTTTAATAATATGGTATTTATTATTCAGAATAGCCATTTCGTGAACCACATTTAGTGACCTCTGACACCATAGATTTCCTTTTTTTGGTGGCCATTGTTACTTACTGTACTTAGTCGATCCTCTTGTACCTTGCGGTGTCGAGGTTTTCCAGAGGGTCCTCCAGCGATTTCTGTCTCGGGTCTGCTCCTTCGCTCTCCTCCACTCACCACCCCTGGCTTCTACAGCTGCCTTCACGTCGTCTTCCTATTTTCTTCTGGGTTTTCCGCGCAGTCTTGCTCCTTGCATTCTGAGATCCAAGACTTTTTTAGCCATCCTGGTGTCATCCATTCTTTGGACATGCCCAAACCATCGTAACTGGCTCTGTTCAATTTTCTCGAGCACAGGTGCAACGTCAAGACTAGTTCTGATGGTCTGGTTCCTGATTTTGTCCCTTCTCGTTTTCCCCTTTATTTTGCGGAGAAATCGCATTTCTGTTGCCTGAATTCTACTCCGGTGCTTGCTGGTCAATGTCCAGGTTTCACAGCCATAGAGCAAGGTAGGGAGATATATCACTTTGCATACACAAAGTTTCGTGGATTTAGTCACAGATGGGTTGTTTAGAAAATTTCTCTTCAGTGCATTGAAGAGCCGTCCTGAGGCTTGGGATCAAGCTGTAATTTCACCATCCATTCTACCATCTTGCTGCACTGTAGCTCCAAAGTATTTACAATCTGTGATCTGCTCCAATACTGTACCGTCATTCAGTGCGATCTGGTGTGGGTTAGGCTGCTTTGACATCATCATGGACTGACAAGGGAAGTCTCTGAACCGGGGAATCGCGGATCCTGCTGGAACTTAGCAGATACGTTGCGTGAGCCCAACTAGGCAGAACCGTGAAAAAAATCTTTCGGAAATTAACTCCTACCCACCATAGACGGCAGTAAATACAACAATTTTGAACTGTGCGCACTGATCAAGAGGGAGAGTGCCTCACGCTTGATTGGTGGCTCAAATGATCACGTTCGAAACGACTCCCCTCCCGTACTCGGGCTCACAAACTGCGCTGCGCCATGGGACATAAATGCTGCATCTTTACAATATATAGGTGTCCACGTTCATAGTACTGTTTTCTATACAACCAGTTATGATACCTGTAAATGTCAATAAGCACAACAAATAAACACATTTGTTACGAGAGACGAACGCCAGAAAACCAGATAGGCACAAAACCATCAACATACCATCCAAACTGTCCAATATGTCCTGTTCTTGAATGCTGAGAGACCTTTCCATATATTTTCCATACTTTTCCTCCTGTCAACACATAACTTTTCCAATGTTACCAGTCATCATGCAATGCATGGGACACTCACCGTCTGTTGCCTCTCATTCGGTGATTGTACGCCATAGGCCGTAAACCATAGTACAGTTGGGAAGCAACCTCTGACGCAGCCAATGAAACTCACGCCACTGGCGCGCCAATTTAAATCTGTAAATCTTATTTTTTCATCTAGTAGAAGGGGAAGTTAATTTCCGAAAGATTTTTCTTCACGGTTCTGCCTAGTTCGGCTCACGCAACGTATCTGAAAAGTTCCAGCAGGATCCGTGATTCCCCGGTTCAGAGACTTCCCTTGTGAGTCTTTCTAGCATTGATTTTCATGCCCCTCTTTTCAAGCCCTCCTTCCCAGATTAACAAGTTCTTTTGTAGGTTTCTTTCCGAGTCTCCCAGCAGTAGCATGTCATCAGCGAAGGCACAAAGGGTGATATACACTGGCCTCAGAAACTTATAGCCAAGCTTGAATTTCTGCACCTGTCCATTGCATTATTTGATAATATCATCCATTAAGATAATGAAGAGAAGTGGGCTGAGGATGCACCCTTGTTTAAGTCCCACTGAAGTCTCAAACTCCGGAGACTCTGTATTGCAGGTGCGAACACAATTCCGACATTTCTTGTACAGGCTTTGAATTGCTGTAATTAGTATTTCATCAATACTTCTTTGCTTTAGTGTCTTCCAAATTTCATCTCTCGGAATGGTGTCGAAGGCTTTTCCGTACCTCATCAGTTTTTCACTCATCTGCCTGATGGTAAATATGAGGTCTTGGGTGCTTCTTCCTGGCCGAAACCCACACTGCGCCAACTTGCCTTAGTCTATCTTCCAGAATCCTTGCATATATTTTACACGGCACTCTCAGGAGTGATATCCCACAACGGTTTGCGCAATCTCTGCTATCACCCTTCTTGAATATTGGCACAATGACACTGCACTCCCAGTCAGTTGGTATCTTCTTTGTTTTCCAGGCAAGATTGATAATCCAGTGTAACAGGTCTTTGCCACTTTTACCCAAAACTTGAGCATCTCAAGTGCTATCTGGTCATGGCCTGCAGCTTTGCCTAGTTTCATTTTCCTCAATGCACACTTTAGTTCCTTAATGGATAATTCTTCACAGGTCCAACCTTCCTCTTGCTGTACCTGCCGTTCTCCTCCAGCCTGCTCATTATCCCCGGTTTCCATATTTCCTCCAAGGAGTTGTTGAAAGTGTTCTTTCCACAGTTCCATGATGTAATTTTCACTTTGGAGGATGTTGCCGCTTTTGTCCTTTATGAACTTTAGAGGACACTGCTTCTCTGTTATCCAAGATTTCAGCACCCTATAAAACAGCTTTTGTTTGTTTTGGAGGTTTCCTTCCATTGTTTCTCCAAACTTTTCCCACGATTGTTGTTTTGCATCTTTCCTGCGTTCTTCACTGCAAGCTTTTGGTTATTGCAGGCGTCGTAATCATTTGGGTGTTTTGTGAGTAAGTATTTCTTCCACAGTTCCTTCTTCTTTCTCACCAGCTCTTTTACCTCTTCCATCCACCACGGTGTCCTCTTCTGTTGTTGTTTTCCGCTGGACTTTTCACAGACTTCTGCTGACGCATCGATGATTACCTCTGTGAAGAGGCGCCATGTCTCTTCCAGTTGGTCTTCTCCCGTGCATGGCAATTCCATTAGGTCAATCCTTTGTTTCACAGCCTCTTGATTAATTTGTTGGATAGCCTCTTCTTTCAATTTATGGACCTTTATTCTTTCTTTACATTTCCTCCTGCTAACGGGATCTTGTGCCTTAATGTTAACCTGCAACCTCATAACTACTAGATAGTGGTCACTTCCAATCTCATAACCTCTATATGCTCTTGCATCCAAGATAAATCTCCACTGGCTCCTCTGTGCTAGGATGTAGTCGATGGTAGATTTCTCTTTGCAGCTGGGAACTTCTCTAGTATAGCGGTGCGCTTCTTTGTGTGGGAACATAGTATTTGTGATTACAAAATCGTTTCCTGCACACATATCCAGGAGTCTTCTCACATTATCATTCTGGTGAGTCTCTCCGTATTTCCCCAACAGGCCTTCCATTCCCTCTATGTTGTTTCCAACCCTGCCATTGAAGTCACCAAGGACGAAGACAGTTGCCATGGTGTCGGCCAACTGTCCTCTGCAATTCATCGTAGAACCTGTCTTTCTCTTCTGAAATATCATCTTCATTAGGTGCATATACGGCAATGAAAGTGGTGTCTTCATTGATGCTGCTGTTAAAGGTTAAAGTCACCGAGATCATTCTTTCGTTGATGAATTTCCAGTACTTGACATAATGTCTGTAGCGTTCGGGGATAACAATGGCGACTCCTCCCTTTGCTCTCTGCTCCTTGCTCATGCCTGAATGAAACATTAAAAACCTTTCATCGCTGATTGGTTCCATTAGCTGTTCACATCCGTTGCCTTTTTTCTTGGTCTCTGTCACTGCCAGTATGTTCAACCTTGCTCTTAGCATTTCCGACAGCAGTTCGAACTCCTTACCAGCAAGTCCCCGTACATTCCAGGTTGCCATATTCATAATCCTTTTTTCTCGCTTGGTCGTCAACAGTTTAATCAGTCCGGTTTCCCCTCTGTAGTTTGTATCTCGGACACTTGGCGTATCAGCCCTAGTTCCAAAGCCTTGTGGGAGGGGCTGCCTCCCTCATAGCCCTCGGCCTGCTAGATTTTCTGTTAGGGTTTCTTCCCTTAGCCTTTGAGGTTTCTCCCTCTACCTGCAAGGCAGCAGTTTTGCCTAGGTCCGGGTGCTTATTCAGGTTTACCCTTATTCGCAGCTAACCCCCATATCTGGGGGCCGTTCGCTATCCGCCACCTGCGACCCGCCCAGTAGCTGAGGCTCGCCCCAGGGGTGGCCATTGTAATTTTCTTTATAAGGCATGCCGGTAATTGTTCTATTGTCATTCAACATGGTCTGGTAAACTGTAAAGACGTGTGTTGTTGTGTTGACCGATTTTCTTAAATTTTCATATAAGGTGAAGTAGCTTTTATTTAATCTTATTTTTGTGTTTGTTAGCTGAAGGAATGTATTGCCTGTAAACAAAACTAGGCTTTTCTTGTATTTTGAAGATTTAATTTGCAGTGTACTCTGCTCTTGATTTTTCAAAATAAACTCTTAAGTGTAATGGTGTCCAGTCATAGGTAGTGTTCATTCTTAAATTAAACTAGCGGACTCGTGCGAGAACTCTCGCATAATGGGGTGTGTGCGCCCCATGTGTACAGACTACCCGCCCGGCTCTAGTGCTATGCGGGCTGTACGTGATACAGTTCTGGCAGGGGCTATCGTCTTGTTTATTTGTTTAAAAGCACTATATAAACAAATAAATATATTTCCGTTGACTTTTCAAGAAATGCAAGATTTTTCCTGTACTATTGAGACAATTTGGAAGATGTTGGTACAAACCACACCTTCTAACTCCCTCTGGTTTAGGAGCTTGAGTTTTGTGAAACATACACCTTAGCGTATTATATAAGTCATGTCATGTGTTAAGTTAACATCAGTATATCCTAGTGAAGGAATTGCTACAACTTTCTTGGCACTTAAGGCTTCTCATGTAATCTGCATGTGATTTTTCTCTTTTGGGTCCTCAGCTAAATACGTGTGCCTCAGTTAGATTAGGTAATGCTACGATAGTTCTAGCCAGGGTTATTTCTTTTTTTTATAGTAGATGCACCTCTTATCATCCTTATTTTTATTTAACCTCTTAACTAGGTATGACGTATACAGTATATTCGTATGTTAAATGTTATAATTTAACGGGCATGACGAATATATACGTACTCTATTTTTTACCGCTAACATCTCCTGGGCGTGACGAATTTTCACGGCATGGCGAATGTCTTCGAGAAAATTGATGTTTTGGCAGCAGGTTGGCAGCAGTTGCGACATTTCCTGCCTCCTGTATCTTGTTTGTTTTTATTTTATTGCGGGGTGGTGCTATTCTTCCCTCTGTCGGTAGTGGGCAGCACACCATGGCAGCAATTGGTTCAAAGCGGATGTTCGATGCACTCGAAGAAGACTAGATTATTCAACACCTGGAGAATGATTGTGGTGATTCATCTTCTGAGGAGGGGCAGATGACCTCGTAGTTCTGCCCCTTAAAACAACCATTAACTAACTAACTAACTAACTAACTAACATCTTCTGAGGAATCCAAAAATGAGTGGATTGACACAGATGAAGGCGAGTCTGACAGTGAAAGGGGTTCTGGAAATGACAATTAAGAAGAAGAAACACGCGATGAATCAGATGAATACAAAGTGGTATTTCAACCATTTCTGCTACGCAGTGTTTCAGTCAGAAATTCATATTTTCTGATACTAGTGGTGGTAGCAGAGCGTGGTTTTGTTCCAGGTACATCGAAGAAGACACCCACTAGAAGATGTGTTGGATGAATGGAAAGAGTCAATGATCTGGTGCCCGGATTGTGAGAAAGGACTTAGTGCTGCACCTTGTTTCAAGATTTTTCATACAGACAAAACTCTTAAGTTCTAGTCAGGTGAATGACCTTGAAGTTAATGCAGAATGTATTAGCATGATAAGTAATTTGTGAACATGGTTCAGAATATCTATTTCATCAAGAATCCTATTTCAGTGGTGTAAACACTCATTTGGACAGAACATGGAAGTTCAGGTCAGTGCATGTGAGATTTTCGAAGTGAATGCCATGTCCTGTGGTTTGGATTCCATGTAAAAAGGAGGTCCCGTGGCTCATGATCGCATGATTAACGGTCACGTAAAACTAAAAGCTTCCTTCCTTTTCCTTCAAGTCAGTGACCCTGTAATTAATGTAAAAATGGTCCAAAATGTCTGAAATTCAATAACATGATATGCAATTGATTGACATTCCTTTCTTGTATGTATTATAGACCATCATTCGAAAAACATTGAAGTTCTAATCAGGTATATGACCTTGTAGTTACTGTAAAAATGGTTAAAATGCCTCTAAAATCATACTTAATACATTAAAATTTCTTTATTATACTTTAACACAACATTATTATTGCTAATATTCCCGCTAACCTTTCTGCCTATCCTGTCATAACAATTGGCTGGAAAAAATGCACACGGCAGGTTACACCAAGCGCTCAAAATTACCCAGTTAAGAGGCTAATGAAAATTTTTAGTTAAGATGTGCTTTAAACATTAAATTTGCTTTTAAATTATCTCCCAGTGGTCATGTTGTAATTGGTCAGAGTTTATGTTAGGATATGGGGTGATTTAGCTACAGAAACCATGGGTATCCAGTTATCCTAATCCCAACCTTAGGTTTTAACTACATCTATCTTCGAAGGAGCGAGGTGATTCTGTGCGCAGGATCTCTGACAACCGATTCAAGAGCTCAACACACATTTTCCATCTAGATTTAAGAAGCACTGATGAGTTCGGCGGTGACATACGTTTATTTCAGGTGTAGCTGCCGTGGGGGTTTGAGGGAGTGGCTTCTGATGTCTCGCCCTGTTGTCACCAGCTTATAGTAATCCTTGGCGGGTCGCTCCCCGCCCCTACTCAGTGCCACACTTTTCATTCAATTCGT
This sequence comes from Meconema thalassinum, assembly GCA_946902985.2. NCBI lineage: Eukaryota > Metazoa > Arthropoda > Insecta > Orthoptera > Tettigoniidae > Meconema > Meconema thalassinum. The sequence goes on from CAMPQE020000075.1 coordinate 59,980, forward strand.
TAACATCCACCATGGCATAATACAATTAACATGACCTAATTGTTTTGCCCTTTAAAACAACACTAACTACTAAATAACTAACAAGTGAAGAGGGTTGTTGATTATTTTAGGGGCTTCGCGACATCGTGGTCATGTAGCACCGTGTACTTGGGTGTGTGTACAATTTGTCTGATAACCTGTGTCAGTGTGATGTCTGTATTCGTGTGTGTACCTGATATTGAGGTAGGATTTTGGGTAGGAAGCGGACTTCAATACAATCATCAAATTGAATTCCATGAATAATAAGTGGCGAGTTTATACTTTATAACATCCACCACGGAACAGAACAATACCAAGGCCACCACATGAAGAGACTTCAATACAGCCATCGAATTGAACAATAAGTGACAAGTGTATATGTATTAATTCTATAGAACATTCAGTAGAAAAATGGACATGAATAATAAACTGTTATACGAATATTTAAAAGCCGCTATAATAAATGTGTTATTTTTATTTGTCCGATTAAGGCGAACAAAGCACCGCGAAACTTGAACATTTTAAGGAATTTTAACTTGTATTGACAGGGTTGGCAACTCAAATTTCATAAAATTTTATATCTATATATATAAAAATCAATGTAACGTGATAGTTTGTCTGTGGGTATGTATGTCTCCTATGCGTTCATATACCATTCGTCCGATTGCGATGAAACTTGGGTGAGATGTTGAGTACACTCCAAGGAAGGTTTCTGACTTAGTAAATCCATTTTACAATAGGTAGCGCACGCGTAGATTCAACAAATGAGCGACGATGCGCGAAGCATTTCAACAAAGTCCCGTATGTGTTCATATACCATTCGTCCGATAGCGATGAAACTTGGGTGAGATGTTGTGTACACTTACGTGAAGGTTTCAAAATTAGTGAATACATTTCACAGTAGATAGCGCACGAGTAGATTCAACAAATGAGCGACGACACGCAAAGTGTTTCAACAAAGTCCCATATGCATTCATATACCATTCGTCCGATAGCTATGAAACTTGCGTAAAATGTTGTGTACACTGCAGGGAAATTTTCTGGCTTAGTACATCCACTTTACAATAGGCAGCGCACGAGTAGATTCAACAAATGAGCTACGATGCGCGAAGCATTTCAACAAAGTCACGTTTGCGTTCATGTACCATTCGTCCGATAGCGATGAAACTAGGCTGAGATTTTGTGTGCACTCCAGGGAAGGTTTCTAGCATAGTAAATCCCTTTAAAAATAGGTAGAGCACGAGTAGAATCAACAAATGAGCGACGACGCGCAAAGCGTTTCAACAAAGTCCCATATAATTTCATATACCATTCATCCGATAGCGATGAAACTTGGGTGAGATGTTGTGTACACTCCAGGGAAGGTTTCTGGCTTAGTACATACATTTTACAATAGGTAGTGCACCAGTAGATTCAACAAATGAGCGATGACACGCGAAGCGTTTCAACAAAGTCCCGTATAAAGTCATATACCATTCGTCTGATAGTGAAAAATGTTTGGTGAATTGTTGTGTACACTCCAGGAAAGGTTTCTGGCTAAGTGAATCCATTTTGCAATACGAAGCGCAAGTTTATATTCAACAAATGAGTGACTATGCGCGAAGCATTTCGACAACGTCCCCTATACGTTCACATACCATTCATCTGATTGCAATGAAACTTGGGTGAGATGTTGTGTACACTCCAGGGAAGGTTTCTGGCTGAGTACATCCATATTACAATATGTAGCGCGAGAGTAGAATCAACAAATGAGCGACGACAAGCGAAGCGTTTCAACCAAGTCCCGTATGCATTCATGTACCATTCGTCCGTAGCTATGAAACTTGGGTGAGATGTTGTGTACACGTCATGGAAAATTTCTGGCTTAGTAAATCCACTATACAATATGCAGCGCACAAGTTGATTCAACAAATGAGGGACGACGCGCGAAGCTTTTCAACAAAGTCCCGTATAAGGCCATATACCATTCTGCCGTTAGCGGTGAAACTTGGGTGAAATATGGTGGACATTCCAAGGAAGGTTTCTGGCTTAGTAAATACATTTTACAGTAGGTAGCACACGAGTAGATTCGACAAATGAACGACGACACGCGGAGCGTTTCAATACAGTCCCCTATGTCTTCATATCCCATTAGTCCGATAGCGATGAAACTTGGGTGAGATGTTGTGGACATTTACGTGACGGTTTCTAATTTAGTAAATACATTTTACAGTAGGTAGCGCACGAGTAGATTCAACAAATGAGCGATGGAGCGCGAATCGTTTAAACAAAATCAGGTATGCGTTCATATACTATTCATCCGATAGCGATGAAACATTGATCAGTTATTGTGTACCCGCCAGGGAAGGGGACTTAGTAAATCCATTTCACAATAAGTAGCGCAAGAGTAGATGCAACAAATGGGTGACGACGCGCGAAGCGTTTCAACAAAATCCCCCATTGCGTTCATATAACATTCTTCGATTGCGAAGAAACCTTGATGAGTTATTGTGTACACGCCAGGGAAGGGCTTCGACTTAGTAATACATTTCTCAATAGGTAGCGCACGAGTAGATTCAACAAATGAGTGACAGCGCACGAATCGTTTAAACAAAACCCCGTATACGTGCATATACCATTCATCCGATTGCGATGAATCATTGATGAGTTATTGTGTACACGCCAGGGAAGGGTTTCGACTTAGTAAATCCATTTCACAATAGGTAGCGTACGAGTAGATTCAACAAATGAGTGACAGCGATGAAACTTTTGAAAGTTGTTGTGCACGCTCCCACGAATGGTTCTAAATTAGAAAATCCATTTTACGATAGCTTAGAGGCAGTTAACATGTTGTGTATCCGAAAGCACTTCAAGAAACAGAATTTCAACGCCAACACTTTCTTTGATTGGCATTGCAACGCATGCCGGGTACAGCTTGTTTTTATATATAAGACTAGCTTTTATGCCCGGCGTTGCTCGAAATCATAATTGGAAAATAAGAGATTGTAGCTTTTTTCGCTGTGTCGTATTGTGTGTAACCACGAGGAAGGTCATTGTCATAATGAGCAATATTATTGCCACTCTAGGTCCTTGTTGGTGCATTTTTCTGATCAAAAACTGTGTTGAAGTTGTGAAGTAGGTGGGTACGACTGCTGTTTACTGCTTGTAGCTTACGATAATTTAATTTGGAAATTTTGTTAATATGTAAGATGCACATTTTAATCTTCGTATGCGGGGCAGATGACCTCGCTATTCCGCCCCTTAAAACTCTAACAACTAACTAATCTTCGTATGCATTGTTAACCTAACATGCCACCTATTACTTCATTGATCTGGATAAAGACTTAATGTATGTTATAGAATTTTGCGTTACATACTACGGGAGGATTTTAATACGACAGTTGCATTAAGGAGGATAATACATAACCAAACACTAATGACAAATCTAAAAAGGAGCTACTGACTTAATTCCATTTCAAGAATCCTGTTTTTCATTGTTTTATAAACGTTTGGATAAATGTTAGAATTGCCACATATACACATTGGGCTTTTCACTCAAATTCTTATACGAATTCCGAATTTCTCCATCCTAATCAACAAGGTTAATTCATGTAGTAAAAACTGGTTGGCATCTATCCAAATTTTTTTAAATAACTCCGTATTGAAGAAGATTCAGCTTACTTAGTCAAGCGCTAAAATGAATTATTTTATTGATTTTAGAACTTGATCTTCTAAATTATGCTTGTGTATATTTTGATAATATTTTTTAAAGCTTAACATTTTCACACTCACCATTAATATTTATTATTTAATAACCACTTTTGAAAATTATTGTAAAAAGACCAATATTATATTTATTTTATTTAATACTACGTTTGTAAGGATATCCATTTTATTACTATATTTCATTTATTACAATTATTATCATTAACTTTTCATTTCTTATTTAGATTTAAGCCATATATACTATTTTTGTTTTTAATTCTTAATTGATTTTAATTTTAAGCTGAAGATGACCTCATTGAAGCTCCAAACTTTTGTTATTTAGTGCATATACGAGAAAGTATAACACAATACATCACTGTTTATACTGGTTTATTCATCAGTACACCCAACACATTTACACACACTGCGCTCCCTCACGGACATCGCGCTAGGCTTTATACAGTGCAAGGACTACGTGAGTCAATAATTGTTTAGTTACAACTACCATAACCCAAAACACTTTTAACACTCCTCCTATGAAAATCCACAGCCTGCTTCCAGTCTCCGACTGGGTCAGGAATGGAATGAATGAAGCCCCCATCTAGCGGCGAGGATATGAAATGTGCCGGCTGCCGAGGCCTGACGCACTCCTCTGGGGCATTGATTAAATGAATGACAGATGAAATGAAATGATAGTGGAGAGTGTTGCTGGAATGAAATTTTGACAGGGAAAACCGGAGTACCCGGAGAAAAACCTGTCTGCCTCCGTTTTGTCCAGCACAGATCTCACATGGAGTGACCGGGATTTGAACCACGGATCCAGCAGTGAGAGGCCGGCGTGCTGCCGCCTAAGCCACGGAGGCCTACACTTTTAACACTCCTCCTAAAACTCAGCAATTCTTCTAGGTTTGTGCCGTGTCTTGTGTGGGGTTTCGCCTAGGACACCAAGCTAGGCTCATCGGCGGGCTCTTGGTGTCCCCGCCCGGACCCCCACAGGAGTGACGAACTGCGCGCCACCTCCCTTTATATAAGGTGCAACTGCACCACTTGACTACGAGAACTAAAAGTTCAAGCAGCCTTAACCTCCTCCTAAACTTAACAATTTTATAAACATTTTTTCTTAACGAAATATCTTTACACAAACATGTCCCAATATATAAAATATATTTTGGTAAGTATTGATTTGGCATATAATTTTAAACATTTATTAACCTAACTACTACATTGTAAGCACCAATTAATGTTTTATTCCTATTGTAGTAGTCATGCGTGTTTAGTCGAACAGCAAAATTCATGTTTGAGTCCTGACAGTGGTTTCATTTTCAAATCTTACACTCCAAAGTGCATCAAACAAACAAACAAACAATAAACAAAGACATACATAAATAAATAAAAAAAGAATTAATTTTAAATTCATACCTGCACAGCCATTTGCTTTGGATGAGCCTTCATTCCTTCAACAATAACTTCTGCAGCTCCTGCAGCACAGAGAACTTTGCTGTTCTCTGGACTCCTCAAACTCAGAGCAGCAAGACATGCACAACCAGCAGCAGTCAGTTCATGCGATTGCTACAAATTTGAAACAAACAAACTCATTAACTCATTCCTGAAGAGATAATTAGCTCAGTGTTAGAAACAGTAATTTTTCTTGTGCAATGCAAAATATGACAAATACTATCAGTTCTGAAGGGGCAATAAACCCAATAGCACTGCAATGGTAAAGGCATCTATACTACATATTCAGTCTGTTGCCTTAGAACTTTCATGTCAAGGCTCTTAGAACACCAAAAGTAAGGGTATGCCCTTATGCCACATACTGGTGTAGACTTGCCTTGAGATAGCACCATCTCTACCGAGACCAGCTGTTGCTCGTGATTAAAGGCTCTCTCTTCATGAATAAAAATAAACAAATAAATGTATGGTATACTGAGCTTTTAGTTCTCGCAGTCAAGTGGTGCAGTTGCACCTAATATAAAGGGAGGTGGCGCGCAGTTCGTCACTCCTGTGGGGGTCCGGGCGGGGACACCAAGAGCCCGCCGTGAGCCAGCTTGGTGTCCAAGGCGAAACCCCACACAAGACACGGCACAAACCTAGAAGAATTGCTGAGTTTTAAATAAATTTATAGCAAACATTTCTTAATTTTCTCCATTTAATCACAGTCAAGTTAGTTATTGTTGATTTAAGGGGTGGAACAGTGAGGTCATCTACCCCCCAATCATAGTCAAGGAAGTTGGATGTTTGAAGGACACCAAAACTCCATGGCGCTCCGAGTTGCACAATATCGGCTCATAAAAGATCTCTTGTATCCCATTTTATGACAACAAAAAAAAGTAGCAGGAAAAACGAATGTGCCTCAATTCTAGTTTGAGAATATATGAAAAAAAAAAAAAAAGAAGAAGAAGAAGAAGGCTCGCGTGGCACGAGACAGAGTGTCTCCGGGTCGTTACGGGATGGGAAAGAGGGCGCCATCAAACTAGAGTTCCTGGTCAAGCCAGCGTTAAAAGAAGGAAAATAGAAATGACACAGATAAAAGAAATTTAAGAAAAAAAAAAAAAAAAAAGGAAATAATCCTTATTTATTCATGGAATCAACTTGCATTAAAAATTCCATACCCTGCCTATGATCTCGACAGCTAGAGAATCCCTAAGTTATGGTGTAGTGACTTCCTGAAACTTGCCAAAAAAAAAAAAAAAAAAAAAAAAAAAACAGGACTAAAACGAAAGTCAACTAAAAGTCTCTTCAGTCGCTGCAGGGATTTTTCGGCGCACACGACACAAAAAAATTAACACTCGTCCATTATCATCATCATCATCTTGTACAGTTTCCAGCCCCAGGCTGGGTCTGTTTGGAACATAAGCCTCGCCACTTAGTTCTATCTTCCCACCACCTCTCCACTGTCACTCTGGTCCAGTCCTCTCCTCTCTTCTTGACACATTCCTCCACTCCTTTCAGCCATCTATCTCTTGGTCTTCCCCTTGGTCGTTTCTTCTGCATCTGCATCTCATGTATCCTCTTGGGAATCTTCTTCTCATCCATTCTCTTTAAGTGTCCATACCACCTCAGTCTTGATGTCTCAATCCTACCTTGCAAGGGCTCCTCTTTCACCATTTCCCTGACCTTTTCATTCCTCACCCTGTCTCTTCTTGTTACACCGATCCAACTTCGCAGGAACTTCATTTCACCTGCCTGTATTCTGCTTATGTCTCTTTTCTTCATTGTCCACGTTTCTGAAGCATAGGTCAGTATCGGGATATAGTATCTTCTGTAAAACACTTCCTTGCTTTTTTGTGGGACATCTTTATTCCACACTAAGCTCCTAATGCTTCTCAGAAATGCTTCTGCCTGTCTGCCACGTTCCGTAATCTCTTTGTCATTTCTCCCATTTTCCTCCACTATACTTCCCAAGTACTTGAGACTTTCCACCTTCTTCAGCTGTCCACCTCCAAGTGTTATCCCACTCATTGGTCTGTCCTTTTTCCTGGTCGTTAACTGGATCTCACATTTACTGATGTTGAACTTCCATCCGTACTCTCCCACTGTTTCTTCCCAAGCCTTCAGTTGCTCCTGAATTTCCTCCTCCTTGTTTCCCCAGACCATGAGATCATCTGCAAACACCATTGCTTTCATCTTATCTTCTCCTATCTTTTCTGCTATCCATGTCATTACCTCGTCCATAACCACAATAAAGAGAAGGGGTGACAGCGCACTACCCTGTTTCAGGCCACTCATTTGTCTGAACCAGTCTGTTCTTTACCCTCCAACTTTCACACAACTCACACTTCCACAATACATCTCCTTCACTCTGCCTACAGTCTCTTTTTCCACTCCCATGTTTTCCATTGCTTCCCAAACCTTCTCCCTACACACACTATCATAGGCCTTTTCGATGTCCAGGAAGGCCATCAACAGATCCTCTCCAAATTCGTAGTGGTGTTCCTGGAGCTGTCTCGCTGAAAATATGAGATCCACTGTTGATCTCCCAGGTCTGAATCCATACTGTTCCTCTCTCAATTTTCTCTCCACTTTGGCTCGTATTCTACTTTCTAATATCTTTTCATATATCTTGGCACAGTGAGGTATGAGTGTGACTCCCCTGTAATTTCTGCACTCCTTTCTGCTTCCTTTCTTAAATATTGGGACAATTAATCCTTTCTTCCAATATTCTGGGGTCTTTTTCTCCTTCCATATCACCCTCATCACACGGTACAGCCACTGATTCCCAACCTGCCCTGCTGCCTTCATCATTTCAACACTCACTTCATCCACACCTGGTGCCCTTCCTCCTTTCATCTTGTCTATAGCCATTTCCAGTTCTCTCCAAGTCAGGTCCTTTTCCATTCCTGTGTTGTCTTCTCCATCTTCCAATATATTGTCTTCCTCCCTATGACCATTTGGATTCAGCAAATCCACAAAGTACTCTTTCCACACTGTCTTGAGTGTCTCTTTGTTGTGTACCTCATTTCCGTTTTTGTCCATCATTACCACATCCTCTCGCAGACCTCTTCTCTTACTTTTGACCATCCCATAAAGAACTTTCATATTTCCTCTGCTGTCTTCCTCCATCATCTCTGTCCACTTTACCATCCACTTCTTCCTCTCCACTGCGACAATCTTGTTTGCTTCTTTATCTTATAATATTCCCTTGCCAGATCAGTTCTTTCCTGGAACCTCACTCTGAAAGCCTTGTTCTTCCTTCCCACAGCTTCTTTTACTCTCTCATTCCACCATGGTGTCTCTTTACATCCCTTTCTGTTGCTTGTTCTTCCACATACTGCCACTGCAGCTTCCACCATTGTTTTTGAATTGCTTCCATTCATCTTCCCCTGTTTTAGGATTGTCTGTTGGCATCCTTTCCCTTATTATCTTCTGGAATTCTTCCTTGACTTCCTTTTCTTTGAGTTTCCATACTTTGATTCTCCTTTCCTGGTACTCTGTCCTCTTGCTATCCTTAACAACTCCCAAGTTAATTACAAGTATTCTGTGGTCGCTATCTAAGGCCTCTGATGGTATTACTTTTATATCTCTGACACTTCTCTTCATTTCCCAGTCGTACAGCATGTAATCTACCAAAGATTTCTTTGTTAAATCACTGCTGTACCATGTTACCTTGTGGTTTTCTTTCTTCCGGAACCAGGAGTTGCCTACCACTAAACCGTTTCTCTTGCAAAAATCCATCAACTTTCTCCCTTCTTCATTCCTTCTACCCCATCCTTCTGCTCCCAATACATTTTCATATCCTTGCCTTTCACTTCCTGTAACGTGTTTTTCGAGGGGTTTTTATGCCACTGGCATAAGTCGGTAAGAAGCCATTCTATATTTATTTACGCGGCAAATTGTTCAGCCAAGAGAATTTTTCATGTTAATTTATTATTATTATTAATTTATTATAATTATTATTAAGATATTTTCGGAGCATTTTATAAAAATTATAAGCATACAGATAGGTTTTCTATGTCTTAGAAAACGCTATCAAGCAAATTATTACGAACGACAATATCATAGAAAATTATGTGATTACGGGATTTTACGGAGTTTCGTCAGTTAGGATATTATGAGAGACATGACTCACTGGAAATTCAGATACGGGCTGATTCTTGTCAAGAAGTGTTACGCAAGCGGGGTTGCAGCGTCAAGAAAAGGCGGATAGTTGGAACGGAAATCAACTTCATCATCCACGCGCAGTGTGTAATGAGCCAGAGAAGGGGAAGTATAGCGTGGGGAGCAGCCAATCAGTGGAGACCACGTAAGCTGGAAGTCGGTACCGAGGTGGGGAGCCGACGAGTGCATATATCGTTCGGCGCGCCGTGGAACGCGCACAATCTGTGAAAGATTTGACTAGTTCGGTTGCAAGTGTGTGTCGCTCCAATGTTCTGTGGAGTGGAGAACTATCTGTTTAAAACTTAACCAGTTTGGTTGTACGAGGGTATGGCTCCGTTGTTAGGACCATAAAGTCACAAAATCTACAAGTATATCATCAAATATCGACGGAGATGACAACGTCCAGGGGACTGTGGGAAGCACACAGCATCATCCAGTACGAGGGAAATGCTTTGGCAATTTCCAGTGGTAAGCGCGAATGACGCAGAAATACGCAATCTCTCATTTCTCTTTGTTTTATATTTCATATTTCAGTAACTTCATAGCTTGGGAATCAGAGTAAAATCAATAATTTATCAGACTCCGTTTTCACGTAATTTTCTATCGGTAATATTAAAATCGCAACGCTCCAATTTAAATTTTATACTTATTATTAATATTAATTTTGAAATACTTGTTTTATATAATAAATTCAATTCTTTTACAATGCAATCTTTGCTTTCAGTAGGTAGCATTAGATATAGACCAATTCCTTCTCCTGATACAATTGTTTGTTGGGTTAATGATCAAATCATACCACGATCTGAGTGAATAGATTCTTGAAGGTGTTCTACCAGAGCTAGACGTTGTTAAATACAAATTTAGATTTCAGCATTGCGTTGAGGTCTTGGCGCCCATTAAAACAACATAGCTTAGGCAAAGGTAAACAGTTACATTTATCACCCAACAGTTAGGGGCAGCCAAACAGTTACACTTGTCGCAATCAACATGGGGCATTAATTAACGCTACACTTGTACGCTCAACGTGGAGCAAAGTGAGTAACTGCTACATTTGTCGCCGACAACTTGGGGCTGAAAACCTAATAACATTTGTGGAAGGAGAAGGGTATATATTTCTGTGCCTGTATTTTGGGGGTTATTTGTCTGTATCAGTGTATATCATTATGGGGGATGAGAAAGAAAGACAGATGAGGTTACGTAGTGGTCATCAACGGGAGAGTGATGATATGAGCAGTATGTCGAGTGATGGTAGTACCGGGGTAGCGGAGGTAAATCCCGATACTGAAACAGGGAGTGTAGGCGGCCAACCAGAATTAAAAACTTTACTTCTCGAGTTCATGTATCAGAACAAAGTTAGTAGTGATGCCTTAAATGCAAAATTAGAACAGAATAATGCAAAATTAGAACAAAACAACGCTAAATTAGAACAAAACAGTAGGGAAAATAAAGAAAGTACAGACGCTTTAAATGCTAAACTGGAACAAAACAACGCTAAATTAGAACAAAACAGTAGGGAAAATAGAGAGAGTAATGAAACTTTAAACGCCAGATTAGAACAAAACAGTAAGGAAAATAGAGAGAGTACTGAAACTTTAAATGCTAAATTAGAACAAAACAGTAGGGAAATGAGTGACAAATTCGAACTGATTAGAGGTGAGATCAGGGGGGTGATGGAAGAAAAGGCTAAAGAGATCATCGCAGATGTAGACAGGAAATTAGGAAAAGTACAGGAGGAGTTAGAAATTAGAATCAGTACACAGGCTGAAAATTTAAAAGAACTAGTGCAACTGGAAACACAGCAGGTCAAAAAGCAATTGGGGGGAGAAATTGACAAAATTCAGGTAGCTACCAAAGAGGTTAAGGAACAGCTGGGGGGTAGAATTGAGAAAGTCCACTCACAAATAGTTGCAGAAGTAAATGATTTAAGAGAGAGTAATAGAGAGAGCATTAGCAAGATTGAGGAGAAACAAGCAAAGCTATATGATAAAGTAGAAGAATCAGAAGGAAACATTAAATTAACAGTAAACAGTATTGAGAGGAAGGCTGAGGAGAAAATCGCAGAGTTAGAATTAAAATTAAAAGCTAGGATCAGGCAAGAAAATAGTCAGAATAGGCCAGTTTTTGTGAATAGCACACACAGGGAGGTAGAACTGGGTAAGTTCAGCAATCGACAGGGGTGCCCAATGGAGTTCATGAACACTATAGAAAATAAATTCGGGGAGAGGTTGGAAAATGGTAGTATTGAGTGGTGCCAGGTAGTTGAAATTTTAGAACAAGTGTTTGTGGGGGAAACGAGGAATTGGTTTGCTGTCTACAGAGACAAGTTTACTGACATCAATGATTTTAAAATGAAATTCTGTGAAAAGTTCTGGAATGAGTTTATTCAGTCGCAGCATCGTGAGGGAGTAGTGTGTGGTAAATATAACCCTAAAGGAAGCTCCACCATGACCGAATACTTTTTAGGGCAGGTATTAGTGTGTAAATATCTGGATGGGTTGAAGGAGGAAAGTGATGTGGTGAGGTTGCTACTTAGGCACTTTCCCTATAGGATCAAGGAGGCTGCTTGTATCCAGAATGTAAGGACAATATCACAAGTAGAATATTTGTTAAGCACATTTGATGCACTAGGGAGAGGGGGTTATGAGGACAATTTCAATCGGAACCAGGGTAATAATAATAATAGACCTAATGAAGCCAGGCATCAGGAAGTTCAAGGGAACGGTGGCGAAGGGGCCAACGCTCAAAATAGAAATAATAATAATAATAATCAGCTAAATCAGAACAGAGGAAATGGCTATGGTAATCATTATCAAGGGAGGAACAATGATTACAGGGGAAATCAAGGGAGAAACAATGATTTCAGGGGAAATCAAGGGAGAAATTATAATGACAATAATTACAACCAGAATAGGGGTCAAGGAAGAGGACAGCCTAGTGGTAGTAATATACAGCCAAACAATGACAACACAGCCCAGAACAACCAGACCAGTTCAGTAGTTAGTAGTACTACCGCCAGCTGTAGCGGTTCTTTAAACGCGAACCAGGCTGCGAAGTAAGGTCAGAATCTCAGTCTGTAGCATGCCCTGTCCATACAATTATACAGGAACCCTATGACCTAAATGTAATAAATGAATTATTACATGAACTAAATGATGAAGGTATTATTCAGGAAGTGGTTAGTAAGAGCCCCATAGTTAAATTTAACGTGTCCGAGGCGTACACAGATGTTTTAATTGATAGTGGTTGTATGAAGAGTTGCATAAGTAGTGCATTTTATGATAAAATAAAAGGAACTGGAGTAAATTTTGAGGAGATGCCAATTAAAAGCACCTTTGTTATCACAGCTGTTGGGAAGAGGTCTAAAGTAATTTCTAAGCAAGTTTTAGTAGACATTAAAATTAATAATCATGTAGAGAAGCAGATTTGCCTTGTAATTCCAAATTTAGTATTCAGTGTTATCTTGGGTTCAGAGTGGCTAAGTAGAGTGTCGGGTAACTTATGTTATGATGTAGGGAGTTTGAAATTTAAATGGGGAAATTCTGAAGTAGAAGTAGCGTTCAATGACCATATTCAGAGGAGTAGTATTGTAGGTGTGATTTGTACTTTAAATGAGATATCGCCAGCCGTAGAGCGGGGTTCTCCATGTTTTGTGGGCAGTGTGATTACGAACGGAAGTCTAGAGGACTCGTTACGTGATGCTGCATTTCAGGGAAATATAGAGGATGAACAGTGTGTTCGGCTCTATGATGTGTTATTGTGTAATAGGAGAGTTTTTGAGGATTGCATTGGTATGGCCAATTGCTATACACATTCATTGAACGTTATTGATAGGTCAGTATTCACAGGACATAGATATCCTGTACCTTTCGCTTATCAGAGTGCAGTTGAGGCACAAATTAATCAGATGCTTGAAGATGGGATTATTGAGCACTCTAACAGTCCATATGTTAATTCTTTGATCACGGTACCCAAGACCGACGGCACGGTTCGTATTTGTTTAGACGCTCGTTTGGTTAACAGTAGAATTAGTTCAGATCAGCTGAAATCTATGTCAATAGAGGAATTAATGCAAACATTTGAGGGGAAGAAGTATTTCACTTGTGTAGATTTGAGTTCCAGTTTTTGGCAAGTGCCACTTATGTACGAAGATAGACCATTTACAGCTTTTAGTCATAAATATAACCTTATCAATTTTGTAGAACACCTTATGGGTTAAAGAGTAGTTCAGCAGCTTTAATTAGGGCTTTAAACATCGCATTAGGGGATGACACAGGAGAGTTTGTAACCATTTACATAGATGATATGGTAATTAGTTCACGCAGTTTTGAGGAGCATCTACGTCATTTAGATATAGTTTTTCAGAAGTTAGATCAGGCAGGGTTCACTTTGAAGCTGTCTAAGTCGTCATTCTGTCAGTCAGAAGTGACATTTTTAGGTCATAGAGTGTCGAGTAGAGGTGTGACACCAGAAGAAAGTAGGGTTAATAAGATACTTAACGCAGAGGTGCCACAGAATGTTAAACAGTTAAAAACTTACCTGGGAATTTGCAACTTTTTCAGGAGGTTCGTTCTTAAATACTCAGGGTTGGTAGAACCATTCAGGGAATTGCTTAAAAGTGGGAGTCGGTGGAGATGGGAGTCCAAGCATGATCAGGCTTTTAGAGTGCTGAAGGAAGGTTTTGAGAAAGCTGTAGTGCTGAAATATCCGTTAAAAGATAAGGAATATGTGGTTATGACAGATGCTTCACATATAGGCATTGCTGGAGTATTATGTCAGAAGGATGATGAGGGTAATCTGTGCATCGTATCTTTAGCCTCGCGAGGACTGACAGCAGCAGAGAAAAGATACACGATTACTGAGTTAGAGCTTTTAGGTATTGTTTTCAGTTTAGGGAAATTTAGAATGTATTTAGTAGGGGGGAAATTTGAGATCCACACAGATCACCATGCATTACTATATATGAGAACTTGTAAACTCAGTTCTAACAGAGTTAGTAGGTGGATTCTTACTCTGCAGGAATACGAATTCACAGTAAAATATATTAAAGGTAAAGATAACATTCTTGCAGACATGCTATCGAGGGACACTAATTTATGTAGGGATTATCCTGTGGTTAAAGCAGAGGACGGTATTTTAATATGTGCATGTGTGGACAGTAGCAACAGGGCATCGTTACAGACACTGAGAAATATGCTAGTAGAGCAACGTGATGACGTTCATTTAAAGGGAGCCACTTGCAAGGGTGGAAGCAGGTGTCGCAGAAACATTTATAGTTTCCAAACGTATTGGGAAAACAGCATATGTGCTGGAGAATAGTGAGGGAAACAGATTATACGGGACGTATAATATACATAGTCTCCGGAAGTATGTGTCATAAAGTGAGGATGTTTAGCTGGCGAGCCAGCCTATCAAATGAGTAAGTGTGGTATTTGGTGCGTGGGAGGAGATGGTCTTCCAGGCAGGCGTATCAGAAGTCACACAGGGGGGTAGTATGTAAGTAAATGAGAGTTTTTAAGGTACAGGGAAATATGACGGGATTGTCGGATGCTCTTGAGCACTAAAATGTCTCGATACACCAAGGCCAGAATTTGGTAGCACTGGTGAATTCCCATTTGTCCCCAAGAGATGGGTGAGCGCTTGGACAGGGTATTTTTGCTTAAGGCGTCCACGGGACAAAAGATGGGCCATCAGAATGCGAGACAGTCCTTCATGAAACTCATACATAACGGCACACGTGATTTCTGTTTACGGCCTTGCCATGTAAGATTTTTAAGCGAGTAATTTAAGGTAATTTGTACAATGGTTTCATTTGTGTGAGGAGAACTGGTCTGTGTTGAGAACTAGTATTAAGTAGAATATGGTCTACGGGAACTTAACAAGACAGGGCGATTACGGCACAGAAATATTTGGTGTTATATGTAATGCGCATTTACTGTTTTTTTTTCAGAAGTCAATATTAATTTCATCATTTATAAAGAGAGATCAAGTATTACGGTCACGATGCGCTGGCACAATAGTGTGATCGTGTGCTCAGTGATAAGTGAGATTAAATTTCACCATAAGGAAGGGACCTCCAGTGAAATTAGGAAGTTCTATGGTGATATAAATATATCAGAACACCTTCAATGCGTGTGATATGACATCATAAATACATAGTGCTCACACATTAATCATTCTATTTCTCCAACATAGAGAAATTTGAGAGGCGGAAATATCCGTGGAACACTATTCTATATGAAAAACATTGGACTGGTTGCAAAGTGCAATCCATAGTGACAACAAACTTTGATGCAAAGTGCGTGAAGAAAAATTATGAGTGTATATATCTGTAATTAATGTGATTTCATTTATGTAATATGTATTTTGGATGGGGTTTATTAACGTGTCTGGGATAATCGGATAATGGACCGTCGTCACGGTAAATCATCCGATGATCCGAGGCGAATATGTAACGTGTTTTTCGAGGGTTTTTTATGCCACTGGCATAAGTCAGTAGGAAGCCATTCTATATTTATTTACGCGGCAAATTGTTCAGCCAAGAGAATTTTTCATGTTAATTTATTATTATTAATTTATTATAATTATTATTAAGATATTTTCGGAGCATTTTATAAAAATTATAAGCATACAGATAGGTTTTCTATGTCTTAGAAAACGCTATCAAGCAAATTATTACGAACGACAATATCATAGAAAATTATGTGATTACGGGATTTTACGGAGTTTCGTCAGTTAGGATATTATGAGAGACATGACTCACTGGAAATTCAGATATGGGCTGATTCTTGTCAAGAAGTGTTACGCAAGCGGGGTTGCAGCGTCAAGAAAAGGCGGATAGTTGGAACGGAAATCGACTTCATCATCCGCGCGCCGTGTGTAATGAGCCAGAGAAGGGGAAGTATAGCGTGGGGAGCAGCCAATCAGTGGAGACCACGTAAGCTGGAAGTCGGTACCGAGGTGGGGAGCCGACGCGTGCATATATCGTTCGGCGCGCCGTGGAATGCGCACAATCTGTGAAAGACTTGACTAGTTCGGTTGCAAGTGTGTGTCGCTCCAATGTTCCGTGGAGTGGAGAACTATCTGTTTAAAACTTAACCAGTTTGGTTGTACGAGGGTATGGCTCCGTTGTTAGGACCATAAAGTCACAAAATCTACAAGTATATCATCAAATATCGACGGAGATGACGATGTCCAGGAGACTGTGGGAAGCACACAGCATCATCCAGTACGAGGGAAATGCTTTGGCAATTTCCAGTGGTAAGTGCGAATGACGCAGACATACGCAATCTCTCATTTCTCTTTGTTTTATATTTCATATTTCAGTAACTTCATAGCTTGGGAATAAGAGTAAAATCAATAATTTATCAGACTCCGTTTTCACGTAATTTTCTATCGGTAATATTAAAATCGCAACGCTCCAATTTAAATTTTATACTTATTATTATTATTAATTTTGAAATACTTGTTTTATATAATAAATTCAATTCTTTTACAATGCAATCTTTGCTTTCAGTAGGTAGCATTAGATATAGACCAATTCCTTCTCCTGATACAATTGTTTGTTGGGTTAATGATCAAATCATACCACGATCTGAGTGAATAGATTCTTGAAGGTGTTCTACCAGAGCTAGACGTTGTTAAATACAAATTTAGATTTCAGCATTGCGTTGAGGTCTTGGCGCCCATTAAAACAACATAGCTTAGGCAAAGGTAAACAGTTACATTTATCACCCAACAGTTAGGGGCAGCCAAACAGTTACACTTGTCGCAATCAACATGGGGCATTAATTAACGCTACACTTGTACGCTCAACGTGGAGCAAAGTGAGTAACTGCTACATTCCTACATGTGCATTCAAATCTCCCATGACAATGATGCTCTGACCATTCAACTGCTGTTGTAGCTCCTCCTCCAAGTCTTCCTTCTCTTGAGCTGTACATCCAACTTGAGGGGCATATACCTGGGCTATCTCCAGGCTTCTTCCCTTTACAGTTACTCTGATCTTCATGATCCTGTCACTTATTCCCTTTACTTCTTCCTTCATTCCATCTCTCACAACTACTCCTACTCCGCTGCTCCTTCCTTCACTGTTCCCACTCCAGTACAACCGGTACCCTTTCCTCAGTTCTCTGCGACCTTCTCCATTCCATCTTGTTTCTGCCAGGCCCAGTACATCCAGTTTTCTTCTCTCCATCACATCTACAATCTCCTCCACTTTTCCTGTCAATGTCTGTATGTTTAATGTCCCAACTCGTAGTCCATTAGCATATCCGGGTCGTCGTCGTTTGCATCCGTCCTTTCCGACGACCCAACTTCAATTATATGAAATAAAAATAAAAAATTACACCATCAAATAATCAAGCTAATGTGCCCAGTGATGCGAAACTGCTTGCTAATAAATTGTTACCGGCATTGTACTACCATAATTGCACACAAAATAGTCCATTCAATTATCCAAACATATTTACAATTATAACTGACAATAATATAATATGAACTCAACTATCTCAGTTCCAAAAATCAAAACATTGTTCAAATCAGTCCAATGATTATCAGGATAAGTTCCAAAAAAAAATAAAAATCTTTTAATCAAATCGAAATCCTTAATTAATTCAATATCTCATGCTCAATCCAAAATCTTTTAGTCAATTCAAAATCTAATAATCTTGTTCAAAATTCAATAATCTTACATTTTATTCAGAAATCTTTTTGTCAATTCAGTAATCATCCCTAATGCCCATAATTATTGTTATTATCATTTCGTGGTATCGTGGTCTCAAATCCACAACTAGATTAAAAAATAATCCAGAATCAAACACCATCAAATGATCATTGAAGTATCAGTGCCAACCATACTCGATGAATTTGTTAAATTCTTCAGACAAGTGCTGATCAAAATAATTAATAAAGAGGACATAGAAAAAAATAAAAAAATAAATTTGCCTCACAAAAGCAAAGAGCTTAACTGAAAATGGCCATAAAATCTCTAAGAGAGAATAAATAATTAGATCAAAATATTTAAACATCATGATTGGATTATAAATAATTCATTAAAAAAAACATATTTGCCAATAAATCGTTGCACTAAGGCAATAGACCTCTTAATAACTCGAGCAGCATGTCACAATAGATCATGGCCCAACATTCAAAACCAGAAAGCAGATCATCATCTGAGCATTTCCGTATATAAGTTCAATAATTCTCAAAATATCTAAGTGGCAAATTTAATATTTAATATTGGCTATCTTCACACTCAAAAAATGTGGCAACCAGAATGCATAAATCGAACAGTCGAATCTGAACAGATATGCAGGCCCAAAATACTAATAATCCAATCGAAATGTGAACGGCTCAAGGCAAAACTCCCAAAATCCTCAAATGAAATCCCAAAGATCGATCAAAAGATCGTCCTGGTGAAAGGCCTGGAATCAAAAAAAAAAAACATTGCGCAGACTGCAAAGTCATCTTACAACTTCAACATCAAATCCCCAAAGAAAATGTGAACCAAAAAATAAATTGCCATCGCAATTATGCAAGAGAAAATAATAATAATCGTTAAAAAAAATTATTATTATCATTATTAATCCCAACAAAATTCATTAGACTCCAATGTGTACAATTAGATAATGCTCTTGCCATGCCGTGGAATTATGCAAAGTCTAAATATGGTGATGTGCTCTGGAATCCAACTCATTATGGGAAGATTCAATTCATGTGGGCTGGCGATACATTTTTACCTCTTGGCATCTTCGTTAAGCAGAAACAAACCTCTTTTGCAAGTTTAATAGAGTGTAAAGATCCCTGATAAATGTTCCCTGGTGTCATGTTGGCTCCTGGCGTCTGCTTGCGAGGATCGCCGCGACGCCTCCCGGATCAAAGTTCCATCCCCCCATCATGTCTTCTGCGTGTTTTAATGTGCCATGGTGTAATTACAAATGTTCGAAACTGTATGTCTCTCCTTCCTCACGAAGACAATTACTTCACAAACATGTGGCTCCATCATATTAGGGTAACACGCCACCAGTGTTCCAATTCGATCTAGAGTGTTCAGAAGTGAGATTGTGTTCAGTGTAAATTGGCAAAGATTGTTCCAGAAGTCTGGCGTGAAGCAATGTTCAATGAACTATGTGAACTATTACAGAGTTCCAATGGTGCCTAACGCTATGTTCACTTGCCATCACGGCTTTGATTAAATGTGCAATGTTCTGTTGTCAAGATATCCCAATTGATTTGCAATGAATAATGTGTAGGCTTGTAGCAAGGCTGAGAAAGATTCAGCCCTCAAACTGTGTCTCACTGCTGGTTTATGCTGGTAATGTTTATATGATTTTTCAACTTACATGGCTCCAACTTCTCGAGTATCTCAGTGAAGGTCCCAATACTTACGAATATGAACCACCACTTTCACACTGCCATTAAACCGCAACTTTGCTTGGCGATTTGTAAGTGACGAACTTAACATCTAATAGCTCGGCCCATCTTTACACTTACGGTCATAAAAATACATCACACACGATACCGGCCCGCACTAAAAGCATGGTCTAGACATGAACGGAACCCAGATAAGAATGAGCACGCTCACCACCTGTCAAGCGGCCTCGTTGTACTACCCCGCCGTAGGGGTGGTGGGGGCTGTTGCTCGCACATATTACTTCACCTTACTTCTGGCAGTGAGACCTTGCCTAATAAGTCTCTCCAGCTGTGACATCATCACTCAGATGCACTGACCTCAGCCGGTCATATTCAAAAGACAAAACCACCGCGACGTAATATCTGCGGCTCCAAGCGGTTCATGCAGTGCCGTATTTTAGTGGTCAGACTCCAAATCGGGTACAGTATGTCCAAATAGCATTTGTTCTGGCGACTGGGGTTAGAGCTCAGCAACTTGAAGTGCGACCGTGTGTGAGCGCTATCTCCGACAGCCGGTGTGATAGAGAGGACAGCGAGCTTGTAGTTCGCATTTCTTCTGGGGTTTCAGTTGGAGTTGCTAAGCTCTAGTGCATATCTGCATGATATTTTAAGTGAAAATTTTACCCCCACTATTAAAGACAAATTGTGAACACAAAAGTAATACCGGTAATAAAAAAAAATGTTCATCCAAATACAAAATGCAAATGCAAAGGAAGTTATGTATTTCAAAATGATACAGCCAATAGTTGGATGTAGGTGTGAGGTAATAAATACATTTTTCTGCTTTGCATTTTTACTAGAGATTGTAAAATTGTTGGGCCATATGCCTCACCACAAATAAAGTTATGTACTCATTTACAGCCTTTCACATTTTCAATCATATGAGTTGTGAATGGTTGAGACTAAGTGTGATTACATCATAAAGCAAAAAGACTGTTTTCAATTAGGTTCAACTACCTAACACAATACTAGCTGGAAAAAGAACCCAAGACCTTTGGGACAGGCAGGTCATAACATCTTTAGACCAGAATTTGTACAAGATATGCTGAAATATGAACAATGAGAACCAACTCAAGAGGAGCTTGACAAGTATTTTGCAACCTTCTTAATCTTCTACAATAGTTCAGTTTGGAGGGAACTATTGGTTGTGTTAATCCATACAACAAAACATGTGTATATTGATACTTCAGTAGAATAAGTTATATTAAGTGGCGGCTCGCAGATGTCGCAGTTGGAGGGGCTGCATGCATATGCATCAACCTATCTTATTTGTAGATCAGCTCCAGGCGCCGAGTCTTGAACGTGACAAATTTTTCGGTGACGAGGTTATTGAAATTCGGTATGCTGTTAATCAGACCCAATAGACAGCATTCCAAGTGCAGTAAGTCTTTCTTGTCCCATGGCATTCCTGAGGTACGTTTTGATCCTCTTGAGACACGAGAAGCAGCATTCTGGTTCAGCGGTAGTCATATGCAGGGTGATAGCGATAGGTAACAATTTAATGACCTCTGTAAATGACGGTCCTAAGTTTCCGGTGAGAAGGAAACTCAAAAGTTTTACAGCTCCACCGATATTTCAAAATTCTTCTCTTTAATATTAACATTTTCTTGCTATAGTATATATTTCCCTGTTTCTTGTTACTTCATTGTTATGTTTTTGATATGTCGAACTTGAGCTCTTCTGTACATCCACTTTCCCTAACATTGCAAAATTTATCCTGTTATTTAAATGAGTTCCGAAAGATCCGTGCTTCTGAATATTCTCGCTCTGGTTTCTAAGATCTGTCACTCCCTTTTTGAGTTCAGCTAATTTTTCCATCGACTATAATGTGAAATAATATACAAGTATTTGTTAAAATTACACAAGAATACTACATTAGAATCTTGATTTATAATTCACATATTGGCAAGACAGATTGTACAAGTGTTTGAAGTAACTATGCACAAATCATGGAGATGGTGGAATGCCTCCCTTTCATTGGCTAAGGGATGATGATGGACTTGGTTCTTCTAGTGCCTACTAGATGCCGTGAGCACCTACTTGAGTTCCATGCTGCTTCTACTCATGATTCTCATTGCCATTCAGTGCTACAAACCAAGCCATGTTACAGCAAAAGCCTTTCCCATTTGAACATTTTCTTGCGATAGTATTATGATTCTATTTATTGCATTAGAATATAAGTCGCAAATTTTCTGAATACGAATTAGGAGCTGTTAACTGCTGCCAGTGCAATATTTGAGCTGTTTGTAAACTGTATACTCGTTTGTTTCCAAAGATATATTGGTACTCTGTGGCGTTGCTGCAAGGATTGCAGCACCCAAGGTGGCTTTCATAGGAAAACTTGGCAATGGGGGAAGTGGATTCAGGAAGTGCGATGTTAAGTTCTTAAGGTGCTGCCGAGAATGCAGCAGCCGTGGGGGAAGCAGATTACAAGCCAACTTGGCCTTTACTTGTGAAAAATTTAAATAGCTCAGCAAAGAACTATTTAATCATACCGTTACCCTGTTACTTTGATATTGTCAAATACCCTAGGGGGGTGCTGCAGCACTGCATCCCCCTTCACGAGCCGCCACTGTTTATATGCTTAGCCTACTTTTGAATTTTGTAAATAATAAAAGTAGACTAATAAGATCAACAAGGCCAAATGTCTGTGTGTGTAATATATACACATACAATGGTGGTTGAGCTTACTATTAAAATTTCAAAATCAATAACTCAGGATTCAATTGCACAATTAACATAAAACTTTGTAAGGGAGGAGTACCATATAAGAGACCTTGTTAGCATTAGTCATAAGCAGGGAATGGATTTATATGTACTAATGAAATGGAATGAAATGATATATGTACATATGAGTCGTCTAGTATCAAAACCGGCCAGTCACTGAAGGCATATTTTTCAGTATGGATGAAAAACCTCTAGAGACAAAGCAATGGTGGTCACAAAAGATTTTATTGCATAGTTATATCCGTAATGGTTTAATATTTAAGTTCTGCCATTTTGAGAAATCTGATTCATAACTAACCCATCTTTTTTGCTAATATTAATTTTGACTTGGCCGTTTTTGTTGCAATTTTGTATAATTTTAGTCTTTTCTTGTAAAATTTTTCTTTTTAAATTCCAAACTCCAGTGAAAAAAGGCAATTAAATTAAAATAAATTGACATTGCAATTATTGCAATAAAAACGAAAGCATTCTGCTTAAATTGGATGAAGATGAACATCAGAAAGCTGAGGAGAATACAAAATAGGTATTATATCAATCAAAGTTGGTAGTTCAATTAGATCTTGAACACAGTAAAAGAAAATGAGTCACTTATTAAAATAGGAACAATATACACGTTACACTACACAATAATGACAAAATACGAGCACACAGGATATACGATTGCTTTCGCGCCAATGCGGTAAGAAGCCCGCGAATACGGAAGTCAGTGTTGCAAGCGAACAAAATACAAATTATTATGACTTCGAAGAGTATACAATATAAGGAACAATGTTGCCTACTGATATTATCACATTCTTGCATAATCCAAACCATAATGCTGCGACATGAAGATTGCTACTCGTTCTTTGACATGGCCGGTTTTGAAAGCACTGCCTGCATGACTTGGCCCATTTTGTTGCACGACCAAGAATTCAGTGCTCTGTAACATGAAGACATGGACGATTTTGAAGCATATTCTTGTTTCGCCTGATAGTGCCATACTTCTACTTCAAATTGAGAACCTTAACTCAATTTCGTAAATTTTGTGACTTGGCCGGTTTTGATACTAGACGACTCATATATATTTAGTTATTTTTATTGAAATACGGAATTATATATGGATTTAAAATTACAAAAAGCTATAATTTCTATTTTAATATCCGAATTCAAAGAAGCTACACAAAGTAGATCTACTTGAAAGAAAACATTGCAGTTCTCATTTTAATATCAAAATGATCTTTGAAGAACACGCAATCTTTTATTCGCTGTTACCATAACAATGGATTACAAACTGTTCTTTTAAGTGCTGGAAAGTGAATGTTCTCCTATTGTCTCTAATGACAGATTTATATTGACTGAAACTGAGTTCCACATCAGAAGAGATAATGGGGGCATATTTGAACTTCACAATGTTTACTGGGGTTAAATCCAACTTTAACTTTCCGCATTAAATTGCAACAACCTTTCCCATTGCTTCATATCCAGGGTTCATTGAAAGTACAGTGTCCATCTTAATTTTTGCCACATCTGCAATTTTACCTGTGCCACGATTTAAATTTATAAATATAGATCTTTAACTTGTTTTTCCATTATTGACATGACTGCTAATTTACTAGAATTTAATACTTTCTAACCAAAATATGGACTATATTGATTTTAATGACTAAGCATATGGAGCATATGTGCTAAACTTCCAAATGTGGAAAAAAAAAAAAAAAAAGGAAATTAAACAGTACACTTTTGAGCTCCACATGCCATGATTCATAAAAATAGGAAATATAATTAAGTTTAGCTTCGTAAGTACAGGATGCCCGGGAAGTCCCTCTACATGTTATAGCATAGGACAGTTAGACATTTACTATAAGTATCTATTATTAACATTATTTATTATTAACATTATTTATTCTTAAATATTGTTGAGATAACAATTTCCCGCCATAAGCTGAGTCCTGCGCACGACACGTTCCCTTCGGTTAGTGTGGGAAAGTCGTGTCACATGGTTCAGTGCATAGATCGCTGGTTTCAGTCAAAGAGTTAAACCATGGCAGATACAAGTGCTTTCACTGTCGAGGAGCGTTTGGTGGCTTATGTTTGGGTTCACGAACGTCAGAATACGAAGAAGACAATGACAGACATTTTGAAGGACTTCACTGTGAGGTTTGGAAAACCACCGCCATCATGACCAACGTTATTCGCATGGGAGAAGAAAACCTTTGCGACGGGAAGTGTTATCGATGCACCACGTAGCGGAAGGCCTACGACTCGCACCGGAACATGATCTGCTGTGGCGAAATCAATTGAACGATCACTAGTGTAGTCAACACGTAAGCAGTCTGCGGAATTAGGCATCCCGCGATCGACTATGCAAGACCATATGCGGAAAGACTTGAGGCTTTGATGTTTTCGGTCATCCTCAGTGAATGAGTTGAGTGATCATGACTTTCAGCAACGTGTGCATGCATGTGAAATGCTGCTCGCACGGTTCCCGCATGCAGATGATCAAATAAATGTTATGGTCTCTGACGAGTGAGCGATTTATCATAGATCACAAAATCGTAACGTCTTTATAACAATGTTTTCATGTCTAACTGTCCTATGCTATAACAGGCAAAGGGACTTCGCGGCCAGCCTGTAGATATGTATTTACATAGAAATCCGTTCCATGGTCATAAGACTATCATACTGCATGTAGCCGCCATTTTGAATATATAATAGATTAATATCGATAATCGACTATTTATTACAGTTACAATAATGAAACTCAGCAAGTATGTAGTCTCATTTAAGACGCTTTCTCAGCAGAAGGCACATGATCAATGATTCAATACATTCAAGATGGATGTACTTTTCTAATGTTAGAAAAATATTCGTCTGAATTCAAAACCAGAATTACAATGAAACTTAGTAAACAAGATGTCTCATATAGGGTACAACTCTTAATTTGAGCACTAGACCATTCAATTATACTGCTTGATAAGGACTTTGAGGAGGAGCTACAACAGCAGTTGAATGGTCAGAGCATCATTGTCATGGGAGATTTGAATGCACATGTAGGAAGTGAAAGGCAAGGATATGAAAATGTAATGGGAGCAGGAGGATGGGGCAGCAGAAATGAAGAAGGGAGAAAGTTGCTGGATTTTTGCAAGAGAAACGCTTTAGTGGTAGGAAGAAAGAAAGCCACAAGGTAACTTGGTACAGCAGTGATTTAACAAAGAAATCTTTGGTAGATTACATGCTGTACGACTGGGAAATGAAGAGAAGTGTCAGAGATATAAAGGTAATACCATCAGAGTCCTTAGATAGTGACCACAGATTACTTGTAATGAACCTGGGAGTTGTTAAGGATAGCAAGAGGACAGAGTACCAGGAAAGGAGAATCAAAGTATGGAAACTGAAGGAAAAGGAAGTCAAGGAAGAATTCCAGAAGATAATATGGGAAAGGATGCCAACAGACAATCCTAAAACAGAGTTATTGGGCAAACATCAAGGCCAAGAAGTGTTGATTCCGTGTGGTCCTAGGAGACCCATTCGCGCAGAAGAAAAACAGGGGAAGAGGAATGGAAGCAATTCAAAAATACAATGGTGGAAGCTGCAGTGGCAGTATGTGGAAGAACAAGCAACAGAAAGCGGTGTAAAGAGACACCATGGTGGAATGAGAGAGTAAAAGAAGCTGTGGGAAGGAAGACCAGGCTTTCAGAGTGTGGTTCCAGGAAAGAACTGATCTGGCAAGGGAAGATTATAAGATAAAGAAGAGAGAAGCAAACAAGACTGTCGCAGAGGAGAGGAAGAAGTGGATGGTAAAGTGGACAGAGATGATGGAGGAAGACAGCAGAGGAAATAAGAAAGTACTTTATGGAATGGTCAAAAGTAGGAGAAGAGGTCTGCGAGAGGATGTGATAATGGTGGACACAAACGGAAATGAGGTACAGAACAAAGAGACACTCAAGACAGTGTGGAAAGAGTACTTTGAGGATTTGCTGAATCCAAATGGTCATAGGGAGGAAGACAACGTATTGGAAGATGGAGAAGACGACACAGGAATGGAAAAGGACCTGACTTGGAGAGAACTGGAAATAGCTACAGACAAGATGAAAAGAGGAAGGGCACCGGGTGTGGACGAAGTGAGTGTTGAAATGGTGAAGGCAGCAGGGGAGGTTGGGAAACAGTGGCTGTGCCGTGTGATGAGGGTGGTATGGAAGGAGAAAAAGACCCTAGAAGATTGGAAGAAAGGATTAATTGTCCCAATATTTAAGAAAGGAAGCAGAAAGGAGTGCAGAAATTACAGGGGAGTCACACTCATACCACACTGTGCCAAGATATATGAAAAGATATTAGAAAGTAGAATACGAGCCAAAGTGGAGAGAGAATTGAGAGAGGAGCAGTATGGATTCAGACCTAGCAGATCAACAGTGGATCTCATATTTTCAGTGAGACAGCTCCAGGAACACCACTACGAATTTGGAGAGGATCTGTTGATGGCCTTCCTGGACATCGAAAAGGCCTATGATAGTGTGTGTAGGGAGAAGGTTTGGGAAGCAATGGAAAACATGGGAGTGGAAAAAGGGACTGTAGGCAGAGTGAAGGAGATGTATTGTGGAAGTGTGAGCTGTGTGAAAGTTGGAGGTGAAAGAACAGACTGGTTCAGACAAATGAGTGGCCTGAAACAGTGCACTGTCACCCCTTCTCTTTATTGTGGTTATGGACGAGGTAATGACACAGGTAGCAGGAAGGATAGTAGAAGATAAGATGAAAGCAATAGTGTTTGCAGATGATCTCATGGTCTGGGGAAACAAGGAGGAGAGTACGGATGGAAGTTCAACATCAGTAAATGTGAGATCCAGTTAACGACCAGGAAAAAGGACAGACCAATGAGTGGGATAACACTTGGAGGTGGACAGCTGAAGAAGGTGGAAAGTCTCAAGTACTTGGGAAGTATAGTGGAGGAAAATGGGAGAAATGACAAAGAGATTACGGAATGTGGCAGACAGGCAGAAGCATTTCTGAGAAGCATTAGGAGCTTAGTGTGGAATAAAGATGTTCCACAAAAAAGCAAGGAAGTGTTATACAGAAGCTACTATATCCTGCTTCAGAAACATGGATAATGAAGAAAAGAGACATGAGCAGAATACAGGCAGTGAAATGAAGTTCCTGTGAAGTAGGTTGATGATGATGATGATGATAATTGTTTTTTTAAGGGGCCTAACATCGAGGTTATCGGCCCCTAATGAAATGAAAGGATGTAGATAAAAACAACTCACTGCCATGGATGAAACGAAAATGGTGTTTATAAAACAGACAGTGAGCCCCAAAAAGTATGCCTTATTTGAATAAAAAGAATAAAAGGTGGATGGTAAAAAAGAATAAAACAAATAAGGCATAGTGAACAATAAAATAGATGAACACAATAAAAAAACATAAAACAGACGTAACCTGAATTAAAAGTCGTATCTACACATTAAAACTTAAAAAAAGTAACCACTCACCCTCATGAACCGGATGACGAGGTCTACTGACGGCCCGTCATCACGGAGAATAATGGAGAGGGTATTAGGCAGTTTAAGAGTCCTTCGCAGATCGGCCAGATCCACACACTCCCAAGACAATGTGTGCCACATTTAGATGGGCACCGCAAGTACACACAGGGGGAACTTCTCTCTTTAGCAAGTGGGAGTGCGCAGCAATCCCATGGCCGATCCGGAGTCGACAGAGTACCACAGCTTCCTTCCGGAGAGATCGGAAGGGAGATTTCCACACCTTCTTTGTCTCCTTGATGCCTCTCAGTTTGTTGGGTGGAGGTGTGGCACACCACGCTTCCTCCCAATGCGACAGGATCGAATGCCGCAACTGAGAGCGCACATCACTAGCAGGCACCTTATACGGTAGCGAGGGCAGTGCGACTGCCTCTCTCGCCGCCTGATCAGCAAGCTCATTTCCCGCAATACCCATGTGGCTCGGAAGCCACACAAAGGTCACCCCGGTTCCAGCGCGACACGAACCGACGAGCAGGTCGTGCACACGCTGGACCAACGGGTGCTTCGGGAAACACACATCGAGCGCTTGCAGCACACTCAGAGAGTCAGTACACACAAGAAAGTGCTGGTGATCGTCTGATAACGTGTACCGCAGATGGCATAGAGCTCCGCTCTGTACACGCCACAAGCCTCGGGAAGTGAAAAGAGAAACCGACGATCCTCAACCACAAATGCAAAGCCTCGAACCATCCGTGAATAGAAGCTCTGATTCTGGATACCGGCTCACCACAGACTGGAACAGCGTCCGATGGACGGAGGAGTCCGTGTCCGACTTGGGGCCGGTGTGCAGATCCAGGATGATATCAGGGCGAGAGACCATTCACGGAGGGGCCTTACTCGTACGATACAGGAGACAGAAGGAAATCGGAACTGACGGTATAAGTCATCCAAGCGAATCCCCGCCGGCCGAGTGGCTCGGGCGAGCGCATCATACAGCCGGCGATTCGGATTGGTAAACAAGCATGGATAGCTTGGATGAAGTGGCATCTGTCGAATAGTGCAGCATAGGTCAGCAGTACTTGTTGGCGCCTCAGGTGTAAAGGAGGTACGCCAGCCTCGGCGAGCAAGCTGACGACTGGGCTCGTCCGAAAGGCTCCCGTCGCCAGCCTCACACCACCGTGGTGGACACTGTCCAGTTTAACAAGCACTGACTTACGGGCCGAACCATATGCTACACTGCCATAATCTAATCTAGATAAAATCAGTGCCTTATAAAAACGTAGGGGCACCGCGCGGTCCGCCCCCCACGATGTGCCGCTAAGAAACCGCAACATGTTGAGTTTCTTAGCACAGGCAGTTTTCAAACACCGCACGTGTGGTTCCCACGTCTATTTCTGATCGAAAAGGAGCCCAAGGAACCGGTACGTAGCAACAACAGGCAAAGCTACTGTACATCACCCAGATAAAGCTCAGGATCAGGATGGAGAGTGCGCTTTCGGCAGAAATGGACAACCGAGGTCTTTGCGGTTGAGAACCGAAAGCCATGCTCTAGTGTCCAGCGTTCCACCCTCCGAAAAGCTTGTTGTAGCTGTCGTTCAGCGACCGCCATATTTTGCGCACTATAGTGCAGAGCGAAGTCGTCTACATATAGCGACGGTACCACTGCTGGACCAGCAGCAGCGACTATACCGTTTATGGCAATCGCAAATAATGTTACGCTAAGCACCGATCCCTGTGGGACTCCGTTTTCCTGTATATGATATTGCGAATATGTCCCCCTATTCGGACACGGAATAGGCGAACGGACAGAAAATTCGCAATAAAAACCGGCAAGTTACCTCGGAATTTCCATTGATGCAGGGTAGAGAAGATGCCGTAACTCCAAGTGGTGTCATAGGCCTTCTCGAGGTCAAAGAAAACAGCGAATAGGTGCTGTCTCCGGAGTAAAGCTTCCTGTATGGCGGTCTCCAGGCGTACCAGATGGTCGTTGGTACACCGAGACGCCCTGAAACCACACTGGTATTCAGACAGGAGTCCTCATTTTTCCAGGACCCACACCAGTCGCCGATTGACCATCCTCTCAAAGAGCTTGCACAGACCGTTTGTGAGACAAATAGGTCTGTAACTCCCTGTCAAATTGGGATCCTTATCGGGCTTCAGGATAGGTATAATGATACCTTCCTGCCATTGCGCTGGAAACACACCTTCCAACCAGATACGATTAAACACCCTGAGCAAATAACGAATGCTCTCATCGTTAAGGTGTTTAAGCATCTTGTTGTGAATATTATCCGGGCCGGGAGACGTGTCCCTGCAGAGCGCCAGCGCTCCGCGGAGTTCCCACTCCATAAAGGGCACGTTGTACTCCTCCGAAGCACGGGAAGCAAAACTGAGCTGGAAACGTTCTGCCTCGCGCTTCAGGGCCATGAAGGCAGGATCATAGTTATCGGAACCTGATATATCCGCAAAATAAGATGCGAGATGGTTTGCAACGCAGTAAGGTCTGTAACCAATTCATTATCAATGGAAATTCCCGGTACAGTAGAAGATGTCTGAATGCCCGAACTGCGTCGTAGTTTTGTCCACACTTGAGAGGAGGGGGTATGTGCCGTGATAGACGACACATACCGTTCCCATGATTCTTTCTTACTCTGGCGGATAAGAAACCGTGCCTTGGCACGAAATTTCTTAAACGCCACCAAATTGGCCATGGTGGGACGCCGACGGTAGTGCTTATGAGCTCGACGACGGTCTCTTATTGCCGCGGCAATATCCTCTGTCCACCAAGGGACGAGTTTGCGATGAGGAGTCCCAGAAAAGGATGGAATAGACTCTTCGGCGGCAGCAAGAAGCACATCGGTGATGTGTTGTACCTCGTCATCGATGCTCCGGCAACCAAGATCAACGAACACAGCTCGTTCTTGAAACGAGGGCCAATTTGACCGCTTAAGTACCCAACGACTGGGAAACTCCACGGGCTTCTGGTTCAGAAGTGTGAGAACGATCGGGTAATGGTCACTGTCACAGAGATAGTCGTGTACATACCAACCAAATAGGGGGACCAGCGCACGGCTACACACACTCAAGTCAATGTGTGAGTACGTGCCGTGCGCTAAGCTAAAATGTGTAGCTTCCCCTGTATTTAATACAGATAAATCCAACCCTTGAATTAAACCCTCCACGTCCCTTCCTCTGGGGCAGGAAGATGGTGATCCCCATTGGGGGTGATGTGAGTTGAAATCACCCACGATTAGGAAAGGGACTGGAAGTTGATCAACAAGATCAAAGACGTCATTAATATCAAGGGGCTGGTTTGGAGGAAGGTACACGCTACAAACAGTTGTCATAGCAGGCAAGGACACGCGAACTGCAATAGCTTCCAGAGGAGTGTCGAGTGGAAACTCCTCACTATAGCAGTCAGAGCGAACGAAGGTACAAACGCCTCCGGAAGTCCGGGCGGCGTCTTGTCGCTCTTTAGAGTATAGTCGGAAACCTCTCAGAACAGTCTCGTGATCAGGTCTGAGGTTTGTTTCCTGTAGGCAGACTATACTCGCTGCGTATTGTGCAATAAGCTGACGGAGCTCTGTCAAATGCCTGTCATAACTGTTACAATTCCACTGTAACAGTGCCATTGTGTGAACTTATAAACTAGGGAATAAGTTGGAGCAGCAAGCTACAACTTAACCTCTGGAGGATGATCATTCACTACGTCGACTATAATCTCCATGTCCTCAGGCGAGGTCGTGGAGTGAATCGACACAGCGGAAGATTTCCTAGACGCAGTTCGGCGGCGGGGGGATCTCCGTGGAGAGCGCACATATCTGGGGACCGAAACGTCCCCAGGCGCAGAAGCATCCGCAGGTGGTGGGGCGGATCGCTTCCCCTTTTTTGGAGAAAGGGAATGCGTAGTGCGGGCTCCCTTCTTCCCTGCCTCTTTAAGATATTTAGACGGGTCAGGAGACAAATTCCTGACCGTGGTCGATGATGCCGCCTCCGCCGGCTTTGGCACGGCTTTCTCCGACCGTTTGGGTTGGGAGTTCCTCCCGAGTGGGGAGTAAGTCTTCAACTTCCTCCCCTGCTGTGCGGGCGGAGCATCCTTCCCTCGCACAGCCTTCGTTGTGGCCGAAGGTGGAGTTGAAGTCACCTTCGGGCTTTTCGTCATATTCATAGGTGCTGGTTTCTGAACAGTAAACTCAGTTGCAGGTTTCACAGCTGGTACAAAAGATGAGGTAGACGGAACCAAATTGGGTATTATAACCCGATAATCAATCGTAGGAGCAGGAGCAATCGCGGTATGGTACTTCTTGCGGGCTTCCTGGTAGGTGAGACCATCCAGGGTTTTGATCTCCTGCATGGCAATTGCTGAAGAACCTTGGAAACGAGCCAACAACTACTCCCTAGGCCATTCCTGATATAGCACCTAACCAGATAGTGCAGCAGCTATTGTTAAATGGCAAAGTTAATAAAAAATCTGCAACTCCAAAGATCCAGATAATTACTGAGGAGAATATCTATATTGGCACAGCTTTCTCACTGGAAGAATTAGAAACCGCAATATGCTCAATGAAGAACAATAAAGCCGCTGGATTAGATGACTTGAGGATGGAATAAAATAAAAATGTTTGGACCAGCAACCAGGAAGTGGATCCTAGATATGATGAACACCTGTGTCTCAAGATTGTAAATACCAAAGATCTGGAGAAAAACCAAAGTTGTGGCCCTACTGAAACCTGGGAAACAGCCAACAGATGCCAAAAACTTCTGACCGGTATCACTCCTATGCCATCTCTATGAAGTTCTAGAGAGAATGATCCTCAATCGAATCTCGAACCAAGTTGACAAAACTCTGATTAGAGAACAATTGGGCTTTCGTCCCGGGAGGTCGTGTTGTGGACAGATCTTGAACCTGACACAACACATAGAAGATGGATATGAACGTGGGCAGATCACCGGTGTCGCCTTTGTTGACCTTACTGCGGCATATGACACCATCAATCACAGGACTCTATTAACGAAGATCTATGCCATCACGAAAGACTTCCACCTAACACAGTTTATAAGATGTCTGCTACAAAACAGACGTTTCTTTGTTATCCTACAAAACAAAAGGAGCCGATGGAGGACACAGAAAAATGGTATCCCACAAGGAAGTGTGCTAGCCCCACTGTTGTTTAATCATCATCATCATCATCATCATCATTTCCCCTTATCCAGCTCCTGCTGGGTCGGGGTATTTATGGCACTTCTCCACTTTCCTCTTTCCTTCCACCATTCTTCTTCCACGATCTTGTCCCAGTCCAGATTTCTTTTTCTTACGCTGTTCTTCACTGAATCAATCCACCTTGTTCTAGGTCTTCCTCTTGCTCTCTTACCCTTGCACTTCGCCTCCAGCATCTGTCTTGGTATTCTATTTTCCTCCATCCTCTTTACATGTCCAAACCACCTTAGTTTATTCTTCTCAATTCTCTCATTTAGTTTTCCCATCCCAACTTCCTTCCTAACATCTTCATTCCTCACTCTGTCTTTCCTTGTCTTTCCTATCATACTTCTTAGGAATTTCATTTCACTGGCTTGGATTCTACTCTCTTGCCTGCTTGTCAGGGTCCAAGTCTCAGCTGCATAAGTTAATATAATAATAATAATATCGTATGGCCTCGGGTGCCTGGTGCAAGCTTTGCTATTTGACACCCAGAGGGTAGCTTGCATGTCGAATTTCGTAGTTCCTTGACTATGAAAGTGAAGGAGGTTAGATGTTAGATATCTAATCCCCTTGAGCACAATAGCGCTTTCTAGTAGAGAAATGAGGAACTTTGTGCTGGCGGAAACTCCCGAGATTAATTTTGCCATTATGAACTCGGCCTACTGAATTCAAATGGGTTCTTTGACATGCCAACATCGTATGACATGCGTATCGTATTTTTGCCGCCTTTCAAAAATCACTTACCACGGTCAGGGGCGAACCTGCAATCTTGGGGTTAGTAGATCGACACGCTATCCACTCACCCACCGTGGCAAGCTATAAGTTAATATGGGAACATAGTACACTTTATACATTACCTCCTTGCTTTTCCTTGGTACTTCCTTATCCCAAACAAGTTTTCTTACACTTTGATAGAATGCATTGCTCTGCTGTACCCTCCTGCCAATCTCCATGTCCAACCTACCAGTTTGCATCAATTCACTTCCTAGGTATTTGAACGTGTCCACAATTTCCAAACTCTGACTTCCAATTTTCACAGTGCCCTTTCCTTGTCTTTCCCCTCGTCATCAACATGGTCTTGCTTTCCTCTATACTGATTTTCAGGCCGTACTTCTGAATATTTTCGTTCAATGCATCTAGTTGTTTTTGCACTTCTTCGGTGTTCCTTCCCCAGACCACAATATCATCTGAAAATAACAATAACTTCATTTCTTTATGTCCATATGCTTCCTTTGTTTCCTTTACAATTTCATCCATCACCATTATGAACAAGAGAGGTGACAGCACACTCCCCTGTCTTAGTCCAGTCTTGTTCCTAAACCAATCTGTCTTTCCAACTGGGGTCAGTACCCTGCTAACAAAGTTGTACATTGCTTGCACCATTTCCAACATTTCTCTTTCCAGTCTCTTCTTAACCATGGTTTCCCATACCTTCTCTCTGGGGACACTATCATATGCCTTTTCTAGATCTATGAAAGTCATGATCAAATCCTCTCCATATTCCCAGTTCTTTTCCATCACCTGCCTCAAGCTAAAGATTGGGTCCACTGTGGATCTTCCACTCCTGAAGCCATACTGTTCCTCTTGCAACTCTCCTTCCACCTTTCTTCTCATTCTTCTTTCTAATATCCTTTCCAGTATTTTTACTATCTGTGATAAGAGGGTGATCCCTCTATAGTTATCACACACCTTCTTGTCCCCCTTCTTAAACACTGGTATTATTAGCCCTTTCTCCCAGTCTTCTGGTACGCATTTCTGTTTCCACACACACTTTAGCAGTCGATACAACCATTGCATACCAACAGGTCCAGCAGCCTTTATCATTTCTACACAGATTTCATCCACCCCCTGTTGCTTTTCCCATCTTCATTTTCTGTACTGCTAATTCCACCTCCAGCATTGTTATATCATCTTCTGTTATGGAGTCGTCAGGTTGTGTCACTTCCATCTCACCAGTACAATTGCTCACATTCAATAGCTTATCGAAATACTCCTTCCATCGTCCCATTATCTCTTATGGGTGTGTTAACGACTCTCCATCTTCCTTTTTCACCAGCTTTGTGGTAACTCTTTCTTTCCTCTTACTTCTTAGAAGCCCATACAGCATCCTTTTACTGCCACTTACATCTGTTACCATTCTTCGTGTAAATTCTTCCCAACTTTTCTTCTCCTACCACTTTCTTATACCTCCGTTTGCTGTCGTGATACTTCCCTTTGCTTTCTTCTGTTTTATCTCGGTTCCATTTTTTCCATGCAGACTTCTTTTCTTTCACTGCTTTCCTCACTTCCTCATTCCACCACGGTGTCTCCTTCTCTTTCACTCTTGTTGACGTCCTACCACAAGCACTCTCTGCTGCACCAACAAATGCCTTTTTAAAGTGGGACCATTCCTCTTCTATGTTTTCCACTTCAGTAACTGGGATTTGTTGCTTCAATCTTCCTGTACAGTTTTGTCTTTCAATTTCCATACTTTTATTTTACTTTCTCTGATCTCCTTTAGGTTTTCCAATTTTTCCCATCTAAATTTTGCCACCACAGCTCTATGGTCCCCATCAAATGCTTCTCCTGGTAAAGCTGTCACATCTATCTGCTTTCTGCGATTAGTCCTTTCCACCAGAAAGTAGTCAATTACTGATTTTGTTCTTCTATCGCCCCAACCATATCTCGTAATTTTCCTGCTGTTTTTCTTCCGAAACCATGAATTACCCACTATCAGTCCATTCCTTTCACAAAAGTTTACAAGTTCCTCTCCTTCCCGGTTCTTTTTCCCATATCCATATGGTCCAATGACTTCTTCCTTTCCTTGTCTCTCGTTTCCGACTTGTGCATTCATATCTCCCATGATCACCACTTCTACATCTGAAATTACTCTTTCTACATCCTCCAGGAATACTTCAATATCTTCTTCTCTGTTTCCAGTCTGTGGTGCATACACTTGTATGAAGTCCATCACGTCATTTTTCATCTTCATTCTAATTTTCATTATTCTGTCACTCACACACTCGACCACTTCCACATACTCCTCCAGTTGTTTCGAGGTTATCAGTCCCACGCCATTTTTTGCCTCTTGGCCACCACTCCAGTATAATGTATATCCTTTCCTCAATTTCTTCCTTCCTTTACCTTTCCATTTCACTTCACTCAGCCCCATCAATCCAACATTCTCCCTCTCCATGAAGTCTAGCAGCTCCTCCACCTTGCCTGTCAGGGTCATGACATTCATGATTCCCACTTTCATTTCGGTTACTGGTCGCCCATTTCTCACAGTTCCCCCAGTACCAAAAGAACTGCGCGTCGCCTGCAGGGTACGCCCTAACCTTCTCCGAATCATCTGAAGTGCCATTTCTTTGTTATCCTACAAAACAAAAGGAGCCGATGGAGGACACAGAAAAATGGTATCCCACAAGGAAGTGTGCTAGCCCCACTGTTGTTTAATCATCATCATCATCATCATCATTTCCCCTTATCCAGCTCCTGCTGGGTCGGGGTATTTATGGCACTTCTCCACTTTCCTCTTTCCTTCCACCATTCTTCTTCCACGATCTTGTCCCAGTCCAGATTTCTTTTTCTTACGCTGTTCTTCACTGAATCAATCCACCTTGTTCTAGGTCTTCCTCTTGCTCTCTTACCCTTGCACTTCGCCTCCAGCATCTGTCTTGGTATTCTATTTTCCTCCATCCTCTTTACATGTCCAAACCACCTTAGTTTATTCTTCTCAATTCTCTCATTTAGTTTTCCCATCCCAACTTCCTTCCTAACATCTTCATTCCTCACTCTGTCTTTCCTTGTCTTTCCTATCATACTTCTTAGGAATTTCATTTCACTGGCTTGGATTCTACTCTCTTGCCTGCTTGTCAGGGTCCAAGTCTCAGCTGCATAAGTTAATATAATAATAATAATATCGTATGGCCTCGGGTGCCTGGTGCAAGCTTTGCTATTTGACACCCAGAGGGTAGCTTGCATGTCGAATTTCGTAGTTCCTTGACTATGAAAGTGAAGGAGGTTAGATGTTAGATATCTAATCCCCTTGAGCACACTAGAGCTTTCTAGTAGAGAAATGAGGAACTTTGTGCTGGCGGAAACTCCCGAGATTAATTTTGCCATTATGAACTCGGCCTACTGAATTCAAATGGGTTCTTTGACATGCCAACATCGTATGACATGCGTATCGTATTTTTGCCGCCTTTCAAAAATCACTTAC